>JAQGAS010000040.1:0-134334 GCA_034686365.1 Pachymerium ferrugineum
ACGTTCCCGCTCGTATTTGGCTTCTTCTTGAATTAATTTCTTATTCCTTCTGGTTCGGCAACAGCAACAACAACAAATGATTATAGAGATAATCAAAATACCACCAATCACTCCCATTGAAATGACCATCGCTTTAAAGTTAACTGCAAATTTATATAAATCCAAAAATTACAAATCAAAACGGAGACATGAACATTAAAATAAGTTACTCACACCAACAAACTCCCCAACGAATATCACCCATGTCACACGATTCCGAACTTGGGAAAACATGTTTGTACGGATAAAATTCACATTTGCCTGATGTTTTACAGTAGTAACACTGCAAATATATATAATATCAAATCTAATGAAAACAATAGACACACTTGACAAATAGCCATTCATAAAATTGAGATCAAGGTCTTGTCAATTAATGGCATAGACACTTACTGAGGTGATTTTTACGCATTCATCGCAGTTAGTCGGACCGGACAAATTGGCACACACTAAAAAAATTCAATCAAAAAAAAAAAATTATTCAATCGGTGACCTGTTTCACAACATTGGCCGATTGCACTACATTATTGAATCTACGTATTTCTCTAATGAATTTGTTTATCTGTTGATAACTCACACTCTTGTGGTGAAATGGTGGTTGTTGACACGGGACTAGATGTCGTAGAAGGGCTTGTCGAAGTATCCTCCGCCAGACAATTCAGCGTTAACACTGCAATTACACTCACGCACAACCATAATAAAGTCTTCATCTTTGAGTGTGAATATCAATACGACCGTCGTCAATAAACTACGAATACCCAAACAACGACAGCTGCTGCCTCGACATAAAAGGTAGTTTTTCTGGTTAATGGACGCCCGGCTTGTGACGCATTTGAGCGTACGTCATTCGTCGTATTAGAGTACCTTACGATATCACATTTTATGAATAAAATGAAAAACTTACGTATCTCGTACTGCCATCTAGTGTGAGTAAACAACCAATCAGAATTTTACCCGCGTAATTCAAGTGTTTTATTTAGAATAGAATTGGAGTCGACAAATTTAAAAATTAATTATAAATCTAAGTTTATTAGCGGAACATTGAATATAATTTGAAAGCTGCAGTTTGTACTGGAATCAACAGTCAAGGAAGGCAACTACGACTGAAAATCGTGATGATTTGTACACAACTACGTGTATAAATTTGAGAATACGGTTTTGACAAACATTAACAATTACTAAGTTATTTCTTTAAAAAAAAAAAAAAATTCTAAATCTAAATAATTCCCTCTGCAGGACCGACTTTTACCCAAATTAAAAAAAGATTTTTTAATAATTTTTAATTTTCTTTTGATTATTGTTCAGACCTACAGAGGGAAAAGAATTAATTCATTATCATCATCATCATCATGTTCAAAGGCAATGGCTGTATGTACAGCAACGTAAAAAATTCCATCGGACAGAATAGAAAAAAAGAGCGGAAGCAATCAATTCACAAAATGTCCGTTTCATAAATTTTACTAGTTGTAGCAGATGATGGTGCCACAAAAGAATTACTTAGAGGGACGCTTTTACCAACTGGTACAAGATGAGTTAAAGAACCCGATGCTGTAGTTAGCGATAAACCAGCTTTTAATAAGATATTACTTTCGCTTCCGGTTTTTTTAAGATCAGCTGGAGATCTGGGAGGTGAGAATCTTTGCAACGTTTGTCCACGTTGCATTTGTTGTAATCGAGCATATTGCTCTTGTAATTGACGTTGTTTCTTAAGAAGCTCTTGATGTCGTTGCTCAAGTATTTCTTGTCGATTTCGATTAGGAGGAACAGGTGGTGGCGTCTTTTTAATCGTTTCCGAATCAGACATAGCACCTGATGACATATGACGATGCCAGTCCATTTTACTTTTTCCTTGACTGTTACGTTGTCCCTGAACTCCTTCTTGAGAATTGACGCTCTCGCTAGAGCTGCTGTTACTTGATAGTTGTTCTCGTCGTAAATTTTCATCGCTAATGGCGCTTGTACGCAGTACCATAGTCGGATCTTTTTTACTAGTAAAATTTCTTGGAAGTGTGGAAGAAGAGTCGCTCATGTTGCTGCCATTAGCCAATTTGCGAGCTGCAATTGGCTCGTAGCTTGTAGATCGAGTGGCCAAATTTTTATTATATGAAGGAGAAGCGGGTGAAGTAGGTGAAGTAAGTGGCGATTTGCTGCTAGTTCGTGGCGGTGGAGGTGGAGGCACCTTCTTGGCAATCGTTGGTTTGTCAGCTGACACTTTGTTGATAATATCTTGGACGATTGGACAAGACACTGATGATTTGCCATCTGGCACAGGGGATGGTGAAGGAGATGAAACTTGAAGTTTCGTCATTGTATTCGCCACGACGCATGATGACGTCATTCCAGTTGGACCTTGACATATTACCTGTCCTTTGACGGGTGAATCGCTTGTTGTTCCGGAGTAGGAGGAGGCTCGTTTGACGGGCAAAGGTGACAAACTTGATGATTCTGGTTTGGCCAATGTCTGCAATTCGTCTAAGAGGGCATCTAGAGCGTTCTCTTGTTTGCCACCACGTCCGTCTGATCTCGTCTCGCCCGAAAAACTTGCAGCCTAAAAAACACATGTACAAACAAATCAATTTTACAATATATAACAAATTCAATTGCAACCATTCGAGTCACTTGAAAAACCGTCCCATTTTTTATTTTTACAATTGTCTGAAATGAAAAGTTTTAAGTTGCAAAAGATGGCTTTTGTTCACAACAGCTGTACAGTTTTCACATATACATTCTGAAAAGAGAAAAGAAAAGAAAAGAAAGAAAAGAACTAACTAATAATCTAATGACCACAAATAAAAATAATAAAAAAATTAAATAAAAATGGGTAAAATGAACTTACCCTGCGTTTTAAATTTTGATAAGTTCTTAAATCCTTCAAATTACTGACCTGCCCCTCATCAATGTTCTTGGTGGAACCATCAACGCCTAAGCTGAGGTCTGTCTGATCGGCTACACATGAAGGACAGACACATTTGTCAATTTCAAAATTAAATTAACAAATTGCGATTGTGAAAACTGTACAGTTGTTATGAATTTTGTCGTTCCGTACAACAAATCAAATAATAAAAATAATAATAGTAAATAAAGCTGACAAAATAAAAAACCAAATAAAAAAATAGAAATTAACATCTAACATCAAATTAGCATGTTTGAATTCAACTTATAAAAATAAAATGTAAGCAAAGACATGCTTATTAACTATATGCTCATTTTATAGCATCTAGTTAATTCTTTTGATAAATCCATGCTTTTTAAACACCTTCATCGTCCACCTGTAAGTTCAATTTTAAAAATAAATAAATATTATAAAACCCTTTGACGTTCAAATAACTTACTTTGTTTTTACACAAAAATACCACGTTTTCCCACCACAATAAAACAAGAAAAATCATTCATGCAAACAAAGGAACAGCCAGTAATATCTAGGAGCGTCTTAACTAAAAATTTTAATCTAAACAAAAATGGTTTGTCTCACAAGCGGATTATTCATGCATTTGCTTTTTTTGACAAAATTCATTTTCAAAACATCAAAAAAAAAATTGTTGTTGACATGACGAAAAAATTACTAACAACCATTTAAAAAATTTTGTCTTAAAATACACAAAAAACAAAAAAGAAAAAAAAAATCAAAACGATTAGCATGTTATGAGAAACAAACCTTGTCAGACCATCCACTGGTGGAAAACCCTCTCCAGTGGCTGCGTTTAGAAGTAAAATCATAACATGTACCGAATGTCATAAAAAAACGTTCAAAAAAAACTTCATCATTTGAATGAAGTTGAATAAAATGGCTCTCCTATTTTTCTCTGGTTGTTAGTAGGAAAAAAATTTAATTGCTCAAAATTCGATTCAAAATTCCAAAAATAAAAAAAAAGAAACGAAAATTACCCAGAGAAAAATGTGAGCAGTCATACAAATTCTACTCACATGCTTCTACGGTTTGAACTAATGCTAAAAACAATTTCAAAATTCGTTTTGAAAACACTCTTATAAAACATTGAAAAATAAATGAAAATGTTAAAAAGGTTTCAAAAAATTTAAAGCTCAAAAAGTTGATACAAAAAAAAAGGAATTTCAATAAAACGAGCCAAAGAAATTAATTACAAAAATTGAAGAATCACAAAAGTTAAGTTTTAATAACATGCCTGTTCAAAAAAGATTAAAATTTAAAAAGTTGTCATGCCTTAGTTTTTTTTTAAAAAAAAATATATATATATATATATAAATAAATAAATTCTTCAAATGTGAAGAAGCAAAGTTTTAAAAAAAAAAAAATTGGCAGCAGAAAAAGACGAAACGCAATAAGGGGGAAAAAAAATTCGTTTACTCAATATTCTCCCTGAAGTTTGTGCTCCACTTCCAGTCACGCCTGTTCGACTATAAAAAGTTGAAAAGCAGTCAGCATGATTTCACTCAGCTTGACATAAAATAAAATCAAACTTAAAAAAAAGAAAACACAAACAAACCAAAAAAAAAAACCCTTTTTGTGTGTTAGAAAAACCCAATGTACAAACCATGTGTTTTAATATTAATGACTGCTCCGTATAAAAATTAGATACAATTTCTCACCTTGGACATCTGAGCGTCCAAACTTCCTCCGTGTGGCAAGGTGTGGTCTCGATGCTCACCAAGCGACGGCGACAGCGGCCCTGATCCGGACGGTGGCAACCGCTGTTCCTGCACAGACGCTAGTCTGTTGGAGAAGGGAGTAGAGGCGCACTCTTGTGGTCAGTCAATTACCAAACTAGAATTGCAAAAGACATTCAAACTCTCTCGCATTCCTACAGGGCTTAACAAGTGCCGGATAAGGTACGTTAAAGAAGAAGAAAACAACAAGAAGTAAAGAGGGTTGAGGGGAGTATAACTACTCTCGGGCTACAAACACGATCAGGCACAAACATCATCACTACGTAAAGGCCGTGCGTACGTCGAAGGAAAGCCATTTTTACTGAGCAATTTACAGACAAGAAACGGACTCGCCTCTTTAAAGTGACCAGCGTTCCCGTCAGTTTCTTACACCGTCGCAATGCATTCTCCAGACGCTCCGGTTCGTCCTTCAAAAATCTGAGTTTCCAACAAAAATTTACCCAACCCAAAAATACCAACTAAAATACATTTAGAATATTTTAAAATGTATTACTTTTCTTCTTTGACCACAACTTCCATCTCTGCTGTCATCACCGACTTCAATCCTTCTTGAAGACTCGGGAAACGAGCTATTCAATAGAAAAAACATTTTTATTTACATTTTCATTTATTTTCATATTTTTTTAACCTTTGAGATCTGCTACGGTTTTGCTGGATCGGCTCAAGACGAGTGCCATACTTTCCACATCGCTCATGTTGACCCGGCATCGTCGATTGATCACATTGCTACGTAACTCTTCCACTGCCGCTTCCAATTCACTAAAAACAAATTTTCATTTAATTTTTTTTAATTAATTAAATTCAATTTTTTTTTTTAACCTTAAATCTTTTTCTAATCTTTGAACATCCTGCGTATACAATTCTTCTTCTCTGGTGATTCTAAGCCGCTCTGACTGTACCTGATCATTCACTTGAATAGCGGCTAACATCACCTATAAAATTAATAATTTCTACATTATTCATTCATTTAAATAAGAAATAAATTATACCTTAATCTTTAAGAAAGTCTCTCGAATCGTCTCTTTTATATTGATTGCTTGAGCTTGAGACATTCGTCTCAAATTGCGCACTTCTAGACGCATCTCTTTGGTTCGCTTTTTAAATAATCGAAGTTGATTGTACATTTCTGGTGTGAGCTGAACTTCTGCAATAATAAAAAGTCAAATGAATAAATTAAATAAAGAAATCAAACAAAATTAGTACCTGTTAGTGAAGTCTGTCTAGATGAAGGTTTTATTGCAGACTTGGTCGGTTTCTCCACTAATAAATATAAAAAAATAAAAAAAAAATACAAATAATGATTAAAATCAATAATAACAAATTCATTCATCTAAAACTAGACCCAAACCCCAGCAATTTTCTAAGAGATCCTGCAAATCAATTAAAAATTTAAAATTATTTCCCTTTTTTACATCTGTCAAACATCACTCATACTAAGAAAAAAGAAAACCTCAAAAAAAAAAAAAAAAAACAAATCTCATTTTGTGTGTTGTCCCCTCCCCCTTTTTCTTTTAAAATATTTTCCTCTACCTGAAAGTTGGGGAGAATGTTGTTTGCTATGGGTAGGTGAACTCATGGAGGGAGGTTCCTCTGAGAAAGATACTGACTTTTCTTCTGAAACAAAAGATAAAACCAAAAAACAAACAAAACCACCTTAAGATCAGATTGCACAAAAAAATCATCAATAACTAAGCAACTCAAAACATTAAATCATCTAAATTTCTTTACAACTAGACCACAGAAGCAAAAAGAAGTTTTTTTTTATTTCTTAAAGCCATGCGTTGTGTTAAATGCGGACAATGATGGAATTTAGTGGTAGTGTACCTTTTGAAGACTGACGAAGAACAGGTTTAGTCTCACTTCTCAATTCATCTGCAAGAATAAACAGCAGAAACTCAATTGCTCTGTCCACTTTTACCTCCCAATTCATTTTTTTCAATTTAATTTTGTGTGGGGGGAAAAAAAAAGGACCGAGGCTCGAATTGTGCTGACAACATCCAACAAATAAAAACAACCCAAAAAAAGTCGGACGAAATTAGAATTGAAAATGAAAAACACAAAAACTTGTAAAATTCTTACATTCAAACCACAATCTCTCCAGGAAATAAAAAATCATTCTTAAAAAAATGTAAAAAAATCTCTGCCCCTTAAAACTAGCAAAATACCAAAGTTGAATGAAAACATATCTCCCGTACCAAAAGAGAGCGAGTTTTAAAAATAGATTTAAAAAAAAAAAAAACATGCAAAAAAAGTTGAAGGATATGACAAAAAAATAGTAACTACATCCCATAGATTGACAAACCTGGTGCTGATGCACGACAGGTGTTGGGATCTATAGCCTCATCTGAAAAGCAGACGTACAAATCAGCACCATCAAAACCCCTCAAAAAATTCCTTTCAAAATTATGCGCCCTAAAAAAAAAAAAAAAAAAAAAAAAAAATGAAATATTTGTAAATGTACCGGTTCGCGTAGTTGGAGCAGTTGTATTAGCGGTGACGGTGGCAGCAGATTCTCTCGCGGTTTGCGCCGTCTGTTGGGCGGCCGACGACGGCATTTGAATTTGTTCGCGATTCAGATTCAATTCGACGTCTCGCGTGATACTCGGCTGGCGTCCCGTTGTCAGGGCTTTGTGAACGAGGCCCGTGAGGTTTGCCAGCTGACGTTCCATCATCTGCATGCGCAATCTAAAGAAATAAAAAAAAAATAAAAAATTGAGTCGTGTCAAATTGGTGAACGAGGGAGTGTGATACTCGCCTCGCTTCTTCATCGATGATCGGAGTAACGCTCCCCGATCGAGATCCGTACCCACGATCGCCATAGTATGGTTCTTCATACGATGATGTTGGAGTTAAATAATTAGGAACAGTACGGCTGTGATGTTCACCCATACGACGCTCTGGAGATGAATGGTAACCCGATTCATGAGTTTGTTGATGACGTCGATCTAAAAAAAACAAAAAACAAAAACAAAATAATTTATAACAAAAATGTATAAAAATTTTTCAAAAGAAGAATCCAAATGAAGAAGAAGTTGCTGCAACGACTACAATAAAAGAGCGAGTAAAAGCAAGTTATATAAAGATGTTAGCAGTAGCGTTAGTGAGATGCCATCCTTAACATACCTGGCGAGAAGACATCTCTGTATTCAGGTGAGGTGGAATAGGTGTGCTGGGAATAAGAACGCTCGGCAAAAGCTCGAATAGGAGCCATTGGTTGATCATGCCGAGGAGACGTCTGAAAACCCGGACTCAAAGCTAAAGGGCATAGGAAAACGTTTACGGACGAAAACAACAACAACAACAACAACAACACTCCTCCTGTCTTTCACTCAATAAACATATAACCACTACTTTGAATTGTACAAGGCATAAATTTTACCTGAAGTGCTTTGATTAGTCCTGGGAGAAGGAGCTGGAGGTGGTGGTCCTTGTGGAGGTGGAGTAGCTCTTACACTTTTCGCCATGGACGTCACTGGTTGTTGATAAGTGCGTTGAGGTTTAGGCGGAGGTTGAATCGGACCTTTAAAAAAAAAGAAATTTGTTATTTTCAAACAAATTCAATTTGAGTATTTAAATTTTACCAGGGGGTGGTAGCGTCTGTGATTTCTGTTTCTCCAACATTCCAGGCGCTGGTGAATACGATCTCATCGGTGTAACGGCTCTCGGTAGAGTAGCCGTATGTGCCATACTCAAACTTGGTGGATACGACGTTGTCATTGTACCATAATAAGATCCAGCAGGAGGAGCAGGCGATTTCTGTAAATTTAACATATAAATTACAAAATTTGTCGCTACCAAAGTGGATTATGGACTGACTTTGGAGCGGTGAATATGTTGATGCTGATAATCTGAATCGAATTCTGGTTCCGAGAAATAGCTCATGTCTTGATCCCAACTGCTCGTCGTTCCACCTCCGTTCATATCCTGCTCATAAATACGCAATACCGACCTGTCCCGAATGTCCCTACAATCAACAATCAAATTATAACTATCATCCCTTCATTTTTTTAAAAAAAGTCAGTAGCCATTTGCAGTAGCAATTGGTTGCTCCTGGACTAAAATCGATTTCTGGCATCCATTTGTGCACATTTTTGAGCACCGCCAATTTTTATTTCGACTACTCTATTCCCCTACTACCATCTGTTACCTATACAGATTTATAGCAGAATAAAGTAGGCTTAAAAAAATGAAATCACACTCTAGAGAAAGAAGTGAACAATTTGGAAAAAAAATCAAATATATGACAATATGAGAGGTTCGAGTCAAGAAAAATGAAAATTGTTCCTCACCTCAAGTCTTCCAATTCGTAGAACATATCTTTGGATGGATCGTGAATATAAATGCGAATGTGTGTCGAGTCCAAATATTCCATGGTGAGCTGTTTGGGAAAGGAACGCACGAAAAGTGCCTTGACCGTATCGAGGGTTGTGATTTCGTTCGGTAACAGAGCTCTTTTCGTTTCGCTTCGATATTGTAAAAAAACCAAACCTATAAAGAAAAAATAAAGGGGAATTTTAAATTTCAAAGTTAATTGCAAAAAATGTGATAAAATTAATGTGTATTAGGTTTTCTTTTAAAAACAAAAAAAAAAAAACATTGAAAAAGAATGACTCGACAAAATGCAAACCAAAGGTGTCATTTTTCTTTTATTTCAGTGATGTGTGTTATTGAATCAATACTCATTGTGGCCATCATCATTCATTCACACATTCATCTTTCAACCCAAGTGAAGACAAAAAAAAAATTGCATTACGTTAACGAAATAAAAAGGAAAAAATAAAATACAAAGTTCTCTTTTCTTTTAAAGAATTCTTGCCTGATGATTCGATGGAACAAGTTTGATGTGGAGAATGGCCTTCCTCTCACTTTACTAATCATTTTGAAATTTAATATTGTAAATAAAAAAAAAGAAACGTAAAAGAAAAAGAAAAACGCGAAACAAAAAACATAAAAATGTAAAATTGTTTTAAAATTAAAAAAAAATTTATTATATAATCGATCCCTTCCCCGGCATAATTTTGAGCGGAGGAAAGTATGATTTACATACCCAAAGGTCTCTCCGAATGTTTGTATGGGGGCCCAGATGTGGGGTATCCTGAAGGACCTCTGCTCGGCACTGTTAGGATTACAAAGTTGAATCCTCGATATAACAAACAGCTCACAAATTCATTTTGCAGTAATTTGTTATATCGAGGCTTTATCATCATCATTTTATCATCAAACTAACAGAAAACATCTATTTGCAACGGTGTTCGGAAGGCAAACAAAACATCGTCATCATCATCATCATCATCGATATCATGCAACATCATTTTCATCATCAACAAATTTCCAAAATTCCTCATTATAAACGTCGTTTGGGCTTACCTTCACCGACCAAAAAACAAAAAAATTAAAAAAATATAGATCGGGGTAAGAAGAAATAATTTTTCAATTATAAACATGCAGTTAAAAACCACAAACAAAACCAATCAATCACCTGCTCCTCACACACGTTTGCTTCCGTCCGGTCTAATTTTTCTCAAACACAAACAAAAAGAAACGAAAAATAAAAAGCTAATGAACAACGAAAACCCCTTACCTAACGGTCTTTCCAATGTTTTATTTGGTGTTCGCACAACTGGTAAACTGGACCGTTGTTTGCCACCTCGTCGAAATCCCGTGGCCGAAGTTTCAACTTCAGACATAATTCCAGGATCATCGTCGTAAACACTTGACGGTGGTTGGTACATGGAATGACCACGTTGACCGTACAAATGACTCTAAAAAAAAAAACAAGAAAATATTTTTAATTAAAACAAAATCGTTTCATTTTATTGCTGTTTTCGTTGAATCCAAAACCAGTTGATTAAGACAAGAAAAAGAGAGAAAACAGAGTCGCTCATGCACAAAACGAGACTGCTCTCAATTGCCTTATTACAAAAACAACTTGTTTTTATAAAAACCACCACCCTGATGGCACAAAAGGTGATAAGGGTACAAAGAGGGTTAGTAAAAATGGAGAATGGTCACTTACGTGGACCATTGGGATTCTGGGCCAATCCCTGCTCTCGTAGTGATGGGGATTAGGCATGGTCGCAAACTGAGATAAGACAAGCAATAATATTAAGATTAATCAACATGCAAAGTTAGTAAAATGTTAGTAAAATGTTAGTAAAAATGTTAGTAAAAGGAGTCATTTCATTTTCGCCATTTTGTTTTTACCTGGTCCTTATGTCCGGCAATGGTTGAAGCATATTCGGGGAACCGGCGTTGTAAATGACCCAAAATGATATCCTTTTTTGGGTCACCGGATTCTGATGAACTCTTGGTCATCTAGAAAAGGGAAAAAAATACTCTTTATAATTATAATTATGAAAAAATACTTTATAATTATAATTATGAAAGAAGTACTTTTTATAATTATAATTATGAAAAAAATACTCTTTATAATTATAATTATGAAAAAAGTACTCTTTATAATTATAATTATGAAAAAAGTACTCTTTATAATTATAATTATGAAAAAAATACTCTTTATAATTATAATTATGAAAAAAATACTCTTTATACTTATAATTATGAAAAAAATACTCTTTATAATTATAATTATGAAAAAAATACTCTTTATAATTATAATTATGAAAAAAATACTCTTTATAATTATGAGTTGATTTGCCAAAGAAGAAATATTAGAATGGATTTTAAAATCAATCAGGAGTCTCACCTTTCTATTTCTGTTGTATCTCTGAGCAAGCAGCAAAAAAGAAATAAATAAAATTTATTATTAATTAATGAGTTAGTAGTTAAAATATTCAGTCACGCTATAAACCAATCTGTGCAAACTAAAATTAAAATAATAAATTAAACCTCAGTTGACCATGTCATGACGACCACTAAATAAAATTTCAATTTTTAAATGTAACAAAATACATTTTCAATTCTACACAATGAAAGAAACTTTTCTAGACGATCAATCAAACGACACAAACTAATTGGCAAAACAAAAAAAAAAAAAACCACCTAACTGACGACGCCGTTTTGCCGCTACATTTATCTTTGCCATCACTCGCATAGCAACAACATTATCAAAAAAAAGAATCAATGTATATACGAGGTTTGTGTTAATTAGCTCTGAAACAAACTTAAACCTCTTCTATAATTAGAATCAGCCATGTTAAGTCCAATTTCAACTTTGAATTTTGCCTGTTTTTAACATAATCTTATTGACGTCAAACTTATATATAATTCAAAACAGTCTTAAGAAAGAAGATGGTACCACCACAAACAGAATAATGGAAGTGCACTAGTTTTTCATTAAATGTGCCATGCGCTTCCTGACAGCGACAAAATAAACCAACGGACACGCTCGGTCTCACTCCATCGCATCACCATCAACAACCACAAACTCATAAAAGTCAAAACAAACATGGTTCACTATATACCCTTTTACATCAATTCACTTTAAAAAAAAAATTGATTAAAACGATGCAAATATATGGACAGTTGAAATGTGTTGGTTTAACTATTGGTCAACGTCAAACGTTGACTCGCAAAATACCATTCAAAATTAATATCGTATTCACTGATTGCCTATTATTATTGCAACATTGCTAAGAGCACTTGCACGTCTTAAAGAGCTGCACCATTCGATCGAAATCTGTTTCGTGTGCAAACATTTGAAAAACAACAAAATGTATTTGAAAAATTCTTTCTTACCCGGCTCGTTTTTCGTAAAGGTGAAACCAAGACATTATACAAAAGAGAATGTCGACCTTTCGTTTGATTTTTCTGCTTACTACGAGACGAATGAGTTTTTTCTTTAAGATTAGATGCTTCAATTCTTGCATCTCCATCACTGTATACACCCGTTCTAGATGAATAAGATGCACGCCAATTGGCCATTTTTTTAAAAATGCATTTTTCTCCTCGATGAGTACATCATTGTGAGACCTGGTCTGCACAAGCGCCAACGTCAAAGTGGTGCGGAGCCTGAGCGCCTTCCTAACTCCCCGGTAAATATCGATCAGACTCGGGCACACCATTGGCACACAAACCCCACCGGCGGCACCATGTCGTGCTTCGTTTACCATCCGCTTAAACCCAACACATTTCATTCAAAAATATAAAAAAAAGTTGAGTTTCAAATGTCTCATTTGAATTAAACAGAAATTGTCGTAAGACAAATTAATTAATTATTTCCAATCAAACTAAATTAGAGATGAAAAAGTAGAAGAAAAGGGGCAAATGAGCCAATCGATAAGAGAGAGAAAAAGAAAAAAATAGCGACACTGGAGAAGTGTCGCAATTTGAGAGCAAAACAGAGCATTGGCTCGTCAATTCCTCTGGGATGCACTACCATAATGATTAAAAAATGTTGACCTTTCTTTAAAAAAGAATTGGCCACAACTTGATTTGTGAGAGTCAGCTAAGAGAACAAGTAAGCGTAACATCTCTAAGGGCCACGAGCCAACAGAATTCGCCCTTAATGCATGTCTGCACCCATCTCCTGCACCAGATAACTAAAATCAATAGTTTAAAGGATGCGCACAGGTTATCATCTATTTTTAACCCTTTCATATCAAATTAGAGATTCAGGTAAGACGGAGAGAAATACTAGAAGAAACCCTCACCTCTACGTCCATGTTGATATTTTCTGCGATCGGTTTTTTCAGTGCTTCTCCTGTTACTGTGTGTCTTCGCGGTTCTTCGCGTTGCTTCACTACCCTCGACCGACGTCCGTTCACCCCTCCGTCCACATCAGACCAGTCACTCGGCTTCAATCCTCCCGATGGGGCTACACAAACAAAAAAATATCTATTATAATTTGTATATTTTAATGTTTCTTAAGTCGATGCAAAATGGTTGCCTTGTATTTACAACTGTTTACACATTCATTTAAATCCCAGATTATGAATATACATCGCCATTTTTGTCAAGATGAATGACGTAACTAGCAAGCAAACCTATGATTGGTTCTAGTCCAATGGAGTCAAACCACATTTATATTAACAAGGTCGACTCTTAAACCTGACCATATATGGGTTTACCGTAAAAAAAACAAATGAAAAATCTTGGGGATTAGTCTTAGAGATGACGAATTGAAGGAAAAAAAAAAGAGTCGATGACCAAAGGAGAAATTTAAAAACACCGTTGGGAAGGCAAAGAAACGCACCTTTTCCTAACTCGATAATGAAACGCAGCGAGAAAACGCATTCCACTCCACTGACTCAATCTGCCAACCAATATAAAATTCACCACCGCCCACTACCCGATTTTCTCACATTTTTTTTTTTATTTTTATTTTTCTGATTTACGAGTAGGGAATAAAAAATAAACAGTTGAGTCTCAAGTCCATTTCGGTTGTTCCTTCATCAAAATCAATTTCGCGTGTTTAAACAAACAACATTTTTCATCTTGATAGAACGCAACATCTTATTCTCATCATAATAGAATTTTAAAATTAAAAAACAAGAGCCACAATCATCATGATGGTGAAGGCGGAGTTTGAGATTAGCGTGCAACTGGCTTCAACACACACCAGAATCCATTTTCTTTCCTAAGACTCTGTGCAGAGAAAATTGCAAAATGTGTGTTAAAGGTGAATCTTTTTGCACACTAATGCATATCAATTGCAAAAAAAAAATTTCACTTTTCTTATAGATGAAATGACCTCAACTCTTGTTAAATTAAAATGGACAGATGCAAGGCGTCACATGCCAGCATCAGAAATCACTAAATCGATACCAACCGTTTCCTTTCACTTTCTTCTAATACTTTGAAATTTACATCAGGGGAAGAAGAAAAAAAAAAACAATTTCCAGCACGATCCTTTCTCTCTTCCCCTCACAAAATCCTTTAAAATTTTGAAAAAAAAAACATCCTTCACACACGTTTAAGCGCATCATCGATAAATCAATAAAATGCAAAGGCAAATGTACCTTATTTTAATCGTCTTATATTTTATTTACAAATCCCCTGTGAGACAAGTAGCGCCCTCGAGTGGCGCGAATTACAACCATTTTCATTCATCTGCTTATTCCGGTTGAACAAAAAGGAGCACTTCTTAATTTAGATCCCAAGATGCAATATAAAGGTCATCTCCCTTTAAGTCGCATTCTATACTTAAAACATCGACCTCGAGTTTATTCTGGTGACGAAATGACAAGGAAATCCCAATAGATTATATTCCTTCGATCGACGTAACGAATCGATAAAAATTATGACGACACCATTTACCCCCCTTCAATACAAAAGAAAACGCGACGGGGCACTAATCGGCTATAAAAAAAATAAAAAAGAAAAACATAATCAAAACCACAAACTGTGACTGAATGTATTCAAGTGTTTCTGGCAATGAACCAAATATTCAGTTTTATTCAAAACAAAAAATTACGCAACCATTGAATAAAAAAAAAAAAATGAATTGGATCAAACACCACCTAATTTGCGACTGAATTTTTAAAATATTCTTTACCAATTAAATAAAATAATTTTTATCGCCTGATAAGATTCTCGGTACGAAATCCAACCCGATTAATTGAACCCAAACAAACGAAAGGAATTTGTCAAGAGGGGGAGCGAGAGAGAATGAGGGATCAGAGTGAGAAGAGGGTTCATGGAATGTGACACTAGGGACAAAGTACAAACAGAGTTCAATCACAAAAAGAAATTTAAAAGGAAAAATTAGAAAAATAAAAAAAATAACAACCACCTTGTACGCTAATCGCACAATATTTTTTTTTAAACATAGATAAATAGAAAAAAATGAATAATTTGTAATCAAGTGAAAAAATATCTAATTTCTATATTAGATATAAAAGATTAAAAAAAAAAAAAGGCACCGCTAAGAATCTCGCTAATAAATGATCCGGACCGTGTTATGGGTCCGCCATGTTCGCCGGCATCAAAACGATGGCTGGCAAAAGTGCTCATCATGCTGCACGTTGCACAATTGCAAACCCCCCCCAAAAAAAATGAATAAACAAAAAATGTGCAAGAAAAATGTACTCACCAACCTGGCATTTGGCGGCCACCGATCGAGACATGTGGAATTAATCAATTAGCAAAAGAAGAGAAAATTCAACTGCTTCTCTTCTCGATCGCTCAGCCATGCATGGGGTCGCCAACCAGTACCAGGAAGGAGCGATCCATCAACCCCCAGGGTGAACCCCAATATGGTGAATTCAATATAAAAATATTCACAATTTTTCATTTTAAAAAAAAAAAAATACAAAATGGAGGCGATGACTCATGAGGAAGGAAAAAAAAATAAATAAAACAAGTTGTGATCCCATTTTAATTGAGGGCGTGGTCCAAGATGGGAGAAAAATTTGTGCATTTTTAAGAAAACACAAAATGTTGCCTGGATAAGAGTCGTCAAGGCAACAGCAAAGATGTTGACGAACGAGCACTAAAGTGAGGAAGGAGATTTCGTGCCAAAATAAAAAAAAAAGTCAAGGTTTATGAAAATAGACCGGAAGGAGGAAATTGTTAATCACTCGATTGTATTAATTAATAATCAGTAAAGTACTCACGAGGGGCCCGAAGTTTATCCCAACTAAACGATCGACGAAAAAGACCTCCTTCATTGTCCCAACTGGGAAATATCAACTTTTTTGTGTTACTCGTGGTCGATATAGTGGACGATGACGACGAATCTATTGACCCACCGGGTGAATCCATAATACTGACTCTCTCACTTTGATCTTGTCTCGCTTCTTTCTCTCACCAACGTCATAACATTCCTCACCCAAACAACTCTAAAAATATCAAACCAGCGCCACCTATACTACTGGGAGAGAGAGAGAGAGAGAGAAAAAACATTCATATCATTTGGAATGTTGTGGATCGTGACCCTTTAGTCCAATCAGTTAATGTCTATTTCTAGCTATACAAACTCTTGAAAAACCAATGGATCATCTTGGCATCGCCGGAAATGTTCGAGGTCAATTTGCACGTTAAAAATGCTTCGTTTGTTGTCTAATCTTGGAGAGAGAAAAAAAAAAACCCTTCCTTGTAAACTTGTAATTATTTTACTTTAAAGAAATGAAAAATGTGAGTAGATAAAGGAGAAAAAGTCAGTTATTTTCTCCTCTTCATTTTTTAATGCACTTGCCCAACACTTTTGTTCACAGCTGCCATTCATCGTTTTAAAAAGCGTGTCCACGATGTGTTGCTCATCCTTGCGCGAAATGACATAAAAAAGTAAACATTTTTGAATACAAAAAAAAAAATTGGGAATGAAACGTGTCAACACAGCCACTACGCTTCAATCAAAAATGAAATGCATTTTTAAAAAAAACATTTTTGATAAATTGCACTTGACTTTGAAATTGAAAAAAATATAATTTTTGTTCCAAATAAGAGAAAGAAATAAACTCCTTAATCTTCTCTAAAGGAGATTACGATCTAATTTTGGAAGATCGATAATAACGCAGGAAATCGTCACTAGATGTCTCCCTTTCTCAAAGCAACTCGAGCGGCAAATTTAAACATTGTATAATTTAAAAATAAACGGTTTATGCACAAACAAGACGACACTCACGTTTCAGTAACAAATCAAAGTATATAAACAAACCGGGTGTGGAAAAGAAAACTTGAAGAAGAAAAACCCTCTCCATTTCAAAAAAAAAAAAACAACTCAGCTTCTTTCCTTCCCCCCTCCTAATAAATTTCAAACATTTATTTCAAGTGGGTTCAACTGACATCATATATGGCACGTGCCATGAGCACTAATCTCTCCATTTATTTCGTATAACCACAAAGTCGACTTTAAAAATCTTTAACCCATTATGAAATTCACCTTATAAAATATTCAGTAAAGAATTCACTTTAGTGCAATTAATGTTCCACCTTCATACAAGAAAAGCCAAATGCACTTTACCCCTTACGAGTGCATAAACAACCGACAAACTTTTTCAATTTGCATTTTAATCGCTCGAAAATAAAGAGGAGGGAAAAAAAATGATGAAATAAAGAAAAATTAAAAGACTCAATCATTGAAATTCCTCTCAAAATTTGTCGAGTTCACTTGCTCCACCTGTTCACTTCCCATCTTTTATGGGAGTCGCATCGATTCGACAGCACATAAAAGACACAAAAGCAAAATGTAAATAACTAAATGACCAGCTTAAGATGGATACCTAAATTTGGACAAATCTTTTGTCTCAATAGGACAACAGGTGGACAAATGTTACCAAAAAATGACCAAAACTTTTTCAAATTTAAAAAAAAATACTACGTCGACGCTGATGTCAGCAAAAATTCAAATTTCTTTTTTTACGATCTCTTTAACCATTTTTCAGAGACCTTTTAAGAAAAAAAAATTCTATGTAAAGCGATAAAAATCAAAAAAATCAATTTCATCTAGAGTTAACAAAAATGTTTAAATAAAATAACATATAAGATGAAAGAGTTTTGTGAGTTACCATGGAAACTGCAACCCAACTCTTAACTTTTCTAAGGGTTCCAATTTCAGTCAAGAAAATTAACAAAGAAAAACAGATGACGTCAATAAAATAAAATTTTTTTTTACGGTTCAACTTTAACAGCAAGTTGCAATCGTTATAATGGGTGTATAAACATGAGTTTTAAGGGTGAGCAATGTCGATCAAAAGGGTCAACTTGCACCCTCTGGCGACCTCGTTGCAAGTAAATTGAAGTTTGCATGGCAGCGGTAACACGACCAACTTGGGATGAATATTAGCAAAGTTGAAAACAAATTAATTTACTTTTCCAATAATATTCACAAAAGTTTCACTTTAAACGTTGCAAATTAGACGAGTGTTAAAATGCAATTACGGTAGAAATCTCAGCGGGTGAATCTCTCGAGCATCGTTTACTTAAAAAAAATACCCCACGCATAAATGAAAAGAAAATGAGAAAAATAAACTAAAACAAAATTATATGGTCGGCAGAGAAGCCACTCTCTACTAAATCAGGCGGAGCTTTATCAAAAAAAAAAAAAACTTCTTTCATTTATAAATTGTAATATATTTTGAAACGTCAAGATCAATGCTTGCTCAATCAATATCTAGATTGATCTTACCTTTTTTAGTTGGCGGCGGTTGCCGCATATAATACATATAAGAATAAATCATGGCGGAGTATGAGCGGTCATCACGTGGGCCGCAGTGGGTAATCTCGAGACCCACACCGCGTGCCGCCGTCCGAGCCGCATCCTCCTGCGTCGACCAACAAACCGACACTATCGATCCACGTACCACGTGACACCAGCTGCCAACCTCTTTACCCTCCCCCCAAACACGAGAAACGCTTACTCCACAATACAAAATTTCCACTTTGATTAAGTTTCTCTCCTATCGAATTGGCCATTTGACCTCGTGTTATAATAACTTGTCACCAAAGTGTTGCCCTGCTTGACCTTTATAGCGCACACTCTCATTTGCAATTGCAGCAAAAATACTACGATATAACTAATCTATTTGACGAATTTTATATTTCTATTGGAGGACAAAAATAGTTTGCTCATAATTTCATAGCGAACATAATTAAAGGAAAAATCTTGATCCTCCATAATCTCCTCAAACTCCAGTTTCACTATGTCGCCAAAGTAATAAAACGCCACGTGATATACTTGTAAATTAACTTGAATGGAAAATTGTCGTCTTCAATTTAAGAACACGACATTTTTCAGCTTTAACCCCAACTTTATGAGTTTGATTTACGACGAGTTAGACGAATCAGATTCACCACTGTCACAACCGACGCCATCGACCGTAGCCACCAGCCAAAGCCGATGAACGCTCACGAGGGGGCGCAACAACTATAAACTCAACGCAACGGACACTCAACTTACAGTTAATTAGACTTTGTTAATTGAAAATTCAATTTCATTAGGAAAGTAAATCAACCAAAATCCAAATGAAAAAACAAAAAAAAAAAATCAGGATGAAACAATTTCCTGGTCACACCCTACAGACACCTGCTTCCAATGTTCACCATTTGCTTTTAATGTGACATACGATCGATAAGTGGCGCTTGCATCTCTCTACTTTAAATATTTTTTTTTAATTTTCAAAAATGTCCATTAGGTCGATTTGACATTCATCTCGCCGTGTACACCTCAGGGTTAATTAAATGTCGACAAAGTGCAAATAATTTTACTACTTTGAAAAATATTAACCCTGTCATTGGGCGCCATCTAACGAGTAGTTTCAACACTAAATGTTACTCATCGATCAGCTTAAAGCTAAAATGTCGACCTTGTTGAAAATCATCAGGGAAAGTAAATCGAGAAGAAATTAAGGTCGCCCAGTTTTTACAACAAACAATAAAAACTTGTTGTTGTTCATTTCAACAAATCTTGTTCGTGTACATATCGAATGTTGGAACATGCATCGTGGGAGTTTTTGTTTAGAACTTGTTTGATAATAAAACGCTTTGCACAATTAGACCGTTGGGACAAGTTTTATCGTTCGCGACAAGCGATTTTCAAAAAAAAGAAAAAAAAAAAGCAAATTAGTTGGACAAAATTAGGCTACTATTTTAATTGAGAGTTGATATCAACTAGTTTTGTTCTTTTTTTCTTAAATTGCGCCTGTCAGTACAATCCAAAGCCTCGAGCGGTATACGTCATTGAGGACGTTATAAAAAGAGGCGAGAAAATGAGATCAAATGTTTATACGAACAAAATGAATGTAAAGGTAAGTTATTTTTGATTCATTCTCTTCAGTCTAATAAATCTTTTCTATTTTAGTTTATTTTAGTGTTGATCCTGCATTTGATCGCCATCTCGTGCGCGGTTGGCGCACCACTTCACGCTAAAGGTTTTGGAGGATTCGGCCGTAATTATGGCGGTTACGGTAAAGGTTACGGAGGATTTGGAAGAGGTTATCCTGGAGCGTACAAAAATCCCAGATCTGGACAGTGAATTTCTGCTTGCATATACTTTCAACATTTTATTTAATTTGTCATTTTTTCATCGCTTTATGTATAAACTAAAACGCATCTAATAAAATGTTTGGTCTCTATTTATACACTTATGTAATACTGTTTTTACTTTAAAAGACACTGCACGAGTGGCCCGTATTTCACTACAATGGTCAAGTTGACCATTAACTGCGACTGTAAAAAAAAAAGTCGCTGGTATCTGTCAAAGTCTGCACTCGTTTACTAACAGGGTACAAACACGTAAAGTAAACGCCCAACTTCCTATTCTAACCGACAGATGGCAACACACACGATCAATATTAAAGAAAAAAAAATGTAAATGAGAGAATAGGGGTAGATGTAAATTATTTGGTTAACTCACATTCTCTTTCCTTCCATTTAGGTAACTCGGTCGTTGAAAATAAACTAGGACGGAAAAACGATCATGCTAATTACGATAATTACAAAGCATGAAAAAAAAATCCCAAAATCATCATTCGTGATCATAACACTGAAATGTCTTCCTGGTTAAAATCTGAACTTAATAAGAGATAACAAAAAAAATATAAAAATCTTGTTGATAAGCTTCTGCTCCATCTAGCTCAACTTTTCAAACTAAAAAAAAAAAATCTTTTTGTGCTAATAATTTTTAAGTCGAGCTAAATCTTCTCTGACAACTAAAATCCTTATCGTGAACAATTTTTTAATGACTTTTTTCAACTATGACGAGTTAAAAATAATGAGTTACTTCTCACAACCTAAAAATAACGTCCTATTGATTTCTTCACGTCTTATAAAATTCAAATACATTTCTGCTTCTAGAGAAAATATTTGGTTAATTTGACGCTAGAGGCCGCCATATTTGCCTCGCAACATTTTTACCTTGGATATAATCTCTCATTGTTCTAAAATTAGGCAATAGACCGAAGGTTAAATTAAATCTTAGTTGACCAAAATTTATTATTTGGGACCTTCATAACGTTTCAACACATCAATCACTTAAAGACATGTACTCTGCAATAAAATAGTTTTACTAACGAAAAAAGAAAAAAATTTTAAAGACGGGCGACTAAAATCAATGGGTTTTAATTACTTAGGTGAGGTTCAATGACCTCATTGATTTTAGTTGGTCCTCCAATGAGAATGGGGTAATAGTGGGTGAAAAAAATTGGGTGGGGTTTAGAGGGGGAGTAATTGCCGTCAACTTTTATTTCAACCAAATTAATGTCCGCAGTTTATGAAAAAAAAAATTCCAAAAGTGTGTAATTTAAAAGATTCCAACCGTGTTGGAATAAATTTAATTATTCTTGCGTAAAATGACATTACGCATAACCAATTCGCAATTTCGACCTGGTGCACCACCTGGTGTCATAGGCGAGGAAACGTACATTCTTGTTCACTCTCTTTAAAAATTACATCCAAATCGCATTCAATTTTTTCCTTTAAAAAATCTAAAACTAAAGATTATAAAATTCCAAGTTGAAGGCGAAAGGCGAGTCGATGAACACCAGGTGGAGCTGCCAATATCTGGCAAAGCATCTGTAGCGAAATATGATGATGGAAGAAAAAACAAAGCAATAAGAAGAAAAAAACTTACTGACTAAGCAGTGCATAACGAAGAAGAGAGAAAAAAAAACATGAGAAAGCTGTCATCCACACGCGTCAAATATGAGAGTCAAACGATCAACCACGTTTTATTACACTTGTAATCACACAAGAGTTGATCGATAAAAACAATAAGACTACTGTTTGCAAAGTCTTGTTTGACTTGTGCTTGATCGAACTGTACATACGGATCTAGGATTCTCTCGCTAAAGTCCCTAAAGAAAGATAATCGAATATTATCTCTATCTAATCGATACACAGCAAAGTAAAAGGGTGGGTGCAAAACTTTCAATTTACTCTTACGGTAATCGATCATTTTTATTACCTCTCATTTCCCGCCCACCACTTTAAGCGTCTCATTTCCGCTAGTTTGTGTAGCAAATTTTCCATTAAACAAACAAGAGCGCGCAGCATCCAAACGATGTGGTCATTTTGAGTTCAAACGACCAACAACACACTTTTGGCAAAAAAAAAATAAACAAGATCAAAGAAGAGGATATTTTATCAGATTACTGAATCGATCATAGTAGGAACTAAATCCAACCGGAAGTAATTATCTTTTCCCGTAGAGGAAGAAAAAAAAAACGTTCGTTTGGTCACGTTTTCAATTATCGAACGTGCAATTGGCCCTAATCAAAATAATTCATTTTTATTTGATAAAAATTTCATATTTTCTTTTCAACTTTCGAATTGAAACCGACACTGTAACATTCACTTCAGTATTAGAGATAATTTTCATTTTTAATTTTACGGTTGAGCAACATAACGTCTCCCATTTCTTTAAAAACGCAGCTGCACGACATTTCACTATCGTTTATTCACCCCAGTTTTAAACCCCAATTAACATGAAATCCTGTACCCAAAACGCCCCCGATTTCCCTATGAAAATAAAATAATAAAAAATGGAGTTTCAATTCATTGGACGCCTTCAACATACAAATCACTTGGGTCAAGGAAAAAAAAAAAAAGAAATTTTCACCACCCACTTGAGCAGTTTTGAATGACGATCAATGCCTAAGATACAAGAAATGCTGTACCATAAAGTTAGGCATGCGCAGTCAAAGCTAAGGCGCAGTCAACAGGCAATCGACCTCGCCTGAAGGCGGGCGTTTCTCTCTCCATTTTTATGTACCCACAAAAAAATAAAATGTTTCGCCATAGGATAGAAAAAAATAAATGCGCTAAAACGTATTAAACAAGCAAAAATGCAAATTTTGAAATGAATCCAGCATTACATAATGAGACATTATTATCAATTCATAAAGTTGTCATTCAAAAAGAACACATACCCGTTATGGCGCCAGTTGGCCCATTGCAAGCAACTTGACGCGCTGCCGCACTCAATAGTAAATGATGGTGGGTTAACGTCGGACAATTTCCCATATGATGTTCATGGGCGTGTCGGCTCACTAAAATTTACCACCGCAAATTTCTATTATCCATCATCACGTGGGTTTTAATCCTTAAGTGATGATCGGAGCTGCACGATCGATGACGACATGGCAGTAGCAACACGTGCTTAGCGATGGGCTGCAGTGAAGCATCGTAACCTAACACAGTCTGGCCGATCCCACTCGGTCAACGAGGGAAGCGACACGTTGCGTCAATTTCTAACAACATTTTTTAACAGAAAACAAAAAAAAAAAAATTCTTTTCCCAGTGGATAAACGAGAAGCAACAAATCCTTTCGACCCGATTGACATACAAAACTTTCTCTTTTACTTCCTCTATCAAAGATAAGTTATTGGACAAAAAAAAAAAAATCAATTTAGTCTTGTAGAGATCCAGACGCGTGCGCTCGAATCACCCAAGAAAAATATCGAACCACCTTGAGATTGAAGGTTTCTAAATGACTGATTTCCAAATATATCAAATCGATTCCTTGTGCAATAGATATTTATAAAAAGTTGTTCAAATCCAATAATCCTCATCCTTGATGAAGCATCGTCACGTGTTGTACGTGACGCCAATTGCAATTCTCTACAACACAACAAAATGCAACAAATTGCATCACTCATCCATATTTATTTTATAGCTTTACTCTTCTTCATCATACATATTTTGTAACTATTCGCAGAGCTTTTTACTCTACTCCCTCTCCCATTGATTTTTTACCTCATCATTAATTAAACCCCCAATGTTTTTCTTTACTTAAGTCTAGTAAACAAGCGAAATCTAGTCGAATCATGTTTATCTTACACCTCACGTCTTTTACTACAAATAAAGTTAAATATCTTTTGTTCATATCAATTGTGGAGGATGAAATAAGGCACCTTTTGATGAGAGTGCGGCGCAGTTACTCTCAAGAGACTCACAAACTCTCATTTCTAAGACGAGATGGGACAAGTCATCCACACCCTTTACGCTACCGTATTATATTTACTAGCAGCCCCGGCATCGTTGTCGGAGCAAAACGTGATTCTCACGGGGAATCGGATGGACAAAAAAAAAAAAATTTCTCGACAGAGGGCTGCACCACACTACACGTTAAGGTTGCCACCTGGTGGGTGATGAATCAAGTAGAGGAACTATAAACGCTTCAAATGAGAATGGAAGCGAGTTTCCTAATTTCATTACACTTATTAAAAGGATTTTCGGTTACGAGTGTTTTTAAATTTAATGTTAATGTAGTGTTTTGCCACTGGCTGGAGCTAAGCGCAGAGTAGAAGGAAAAGATCAATGTATCGATTGGTTTAAGGAAGCTTTTCACGCAGTTTATCTATCCGGCGTTTAGACACAAAGGAATTGAAAAGAATCGTATTTTTACCTAGTGGCGTTGGTCCTCGACTGCTGGGCTCAATTGGTTGTCTTCCTTCGACGCTCCTGTCTTTGTCTGTAAAAACAAAACAAAAATAAACTATCAACAAAATTACCTTTAACAAGGATCAACTTTAAGAAATTGAAAATTTATTATAAAATATATTAAATTTGTATAACGTGTAATGGACGACGCTATTTCACTACTAAATTTAAAATGTAACTCAACTGGCGTATAAAGCGCTATTGTGATGACTTAATTAGTTGGGTGGTCAATGGGCAGCCAGTTTCACCAATGACCGAATTAGCCGATACATTTTTCACTCACATAGAAAAGGTGAATGATCTCTCATTTGCACTTAATAATAAATCATTATCGATCAAAAACATTTTAGTAAAACGCAGTGCAGGATACAAAAACGCATTTCGACATTTTGTGTCTTTTGCAGCCTCCAATCAATGTTTCAAGTGTCTCCCCCACGAGAACACACATCTTTACCAAATGTCATCTTTATTGACCAGGCCAAGGTTGGACCACTCACCCATCCAAACACGCAACACTATAATTTAATCATTTCCTTTTCTATTCATACAAAACTTGTTCAATACATATGGCAATTCAAATGTGTTCATTTCTTAAGTAACACCAATTGAAGTTACCATCAATTCAAAATTTAATATCAAATAAAAACGCATTTAAGGATTTAGTGGTTTCGTCAAAGTGTTAACACATTTTTTTTTTTTTTTTTTAGGGATTAACAAAGCAACGTTAGAGATGAGATAAATCAACATCAACGTTAATCCGCAAATGACGAGATTCTTGTTATTTATAAATAGTCGAAAATGTTTGTTCTTACCCTACAACTAATTGTGGTGCACGTGGGATGAATTGGGGGTAGGTCGAGCCCACAAATCCATAGACATAGAGAGACTGGGCCAAATGACGAGCTCATGCGGCATCGGCGGCCATGGGGATGAGGTCATTGGCGAGAAAAGGGAAAATCGACAGTGATCGTGTGCGCCTGCGTCTCTATCGACCCGCAAACGAGGAGGGAAAAGGGATATAACCACAACCAGGGGGTTGGCTTATATTTATTCAACAAAATCTTTTTTTTTTTTTTTGTCAAAAATAAAATTATAAAATTATTGGAAAAATTGCGCAGGTGCAGTTTAGAGATATAAACTAATTACATTTGTTTTGACTTCAATTACAACAAGATTTAAAGCGGAACAAACAATTAGAAAATAATGGATGGAAAAGAAGAAAATGAACGACGCATCATCCGAGTGTAGTCATGGAAACCGGATGCTGCAATCCCCAAGGTATAAAAAAAAATAAAAGGATGAGACATTGACACGACTGAGGTGCAAGTTGTACAATTTTTGTGATTAAATAAAGGGAAAATTGGAATATTTTCCTCGTTGCTCAAATGCAAATTTGACAGGAAATCTATCGGAAATCAATGCAAGTGACAAGAAACGACCTCGAGGGTTCACGACGTGTCAAAACAAGACATGTAAAATGTTACTCTCTACTCTTTATTTATTCACGCCTTCAAACACATTAAATCAATCAACTATTTAGTTATACGCACTAAAATATTAGTCAGAGTTTGCTAAAATTATTTTTTTAAGTGTTTGAAATAAGATGCTCTAAAAACCATCATTTTTCAAGTTGCTACATAAGAAGTGGCATTAACTATTTCTTAATCGTATTAGAGGACACATTTTACACTTTTCACAACTAATTAGCTCAATTAATATTTCCCCCGACACTAAAAATTAGTCAAACATTTTTCAATGCTCAACCAGGAAACTCAGTCGCCATCTATTATCAACGAAGAAAACTAAAACCAACATTTTCTACATAGTCCCCGCGATGGCGCCACGAGACACGACTTCACAGGTAAGTTCGTTTAATCTTTTACTAATCCAACAAGTTATTAAATAACTAATTCCCCTCACTTACCTTTAATCGAAGAAATCTTACAGCACACACAATCCATTAATAATATAAGAAATGAATTTCTAAAGCGAGACGAAAAAATGGGAGACAAGAAAACGTCGAAGCGAAACAGGAGACGTTGGAAAACACGTGACGTCACAAGAAAACCCATAAAATTCCATCTATAGAATTGTTCGATGAGACCGTAAAAAAGAAATGACTAAGTAGTTTCAACACAAACAAACAAAAGACTTGTCACGTGATAAACACGTTCATACCCCAAATCCAATATTTTGTAAAAACAATCGTCTAAAGAAAGATTCATCACCCACAATTGAAGAGATGAACTCGTAAAAAGGTACTATTGTACGAAAACATCAATCATAGTAGGACAGTGCTTTATCAGGGCCATCAACGGTCATTTCTCAATCCCTTTGGGCAAATATTAATATTTCACAGTCGGTTGCACGTCTCTACAAACGATAAAATGCTCGCAACACACACGATTTATTAAACTAAAATTCGATTTTATTTAAATTTCATTATTTTTAATACGACCATTTACTTGCTACTCTCCATATGCGTGATCAAATGAAAAGTTTGATTCAAGTAGCAATTTCAAACCAAAGAGAATAAAGAGGGAAAGTGTGAAAAAAGAAAAAAAAAAATTTGAACTCGGTCCAAATTCATCCGTTAAACCAAACTCACCACACCCACTAATAAATATAAAAAAAAATACAATTTTCACATTACCTAAGAAAAGTGGAGGAGTGGTACTAATTAGAAAATGCTAGTCATTAAATAGTAGCAAATTCCATTAAAGTGAGCGACACTATACACAATCAGGTGGCAACACTCGTCCGTCAAACGACTCCACCCTCAATACATTCAAGAATAAATCAGCAACAAAATTGAACGCCTAAAACTCTCTAAAAAAAAAAAAGAGGAAATAACACACGCATCTTTATAGCCATTTAGTGAACTCATTTCTTTTGAAAAATTGAAATTCTTGTCCACGTTTTCTTAATAAGTTGTCAACTTTAAAAAAGAAATTTGCAATTGAAATGATTAGACTAAAGTGGTTGGTTCTCAGCTGGTTTCAATTTTTGACTACGTATGAATATTGATTGGCATCAGCTAAGATTGCTTGCGAACAAAACGGAGCAAATTGCAAGGCCAATTACAAGTCGACACCGATCAATCGATCGGCCTTAATCGACCATTAAAAATCTGCCAACAACATGGGCGTCATAGTGCACACCTGGTTAAACTTTTAAAGCAATTTTACTCGATCGCAGATACACTTCACCTGTCATGCGTGGCTGAGCGTTCGAAACGACCTCATCATCCACCGACACACGCGCCAAGGATGCGCAATGAGATCCACTCGCAGAATGACAACTATTTCCCTATACGTAAACTGACCTCCCTCCGAAAAAAAATTATTTTTCATCAAATCGATCAAAGAAAGCAAAAGAAAGAAATGTGCAATTCAATACTCAAAGTGTAGTCATGTATAAAGATAAAAAAATAAAATCCCCGACGAATATGTAAAAATGAGATAATAAAATTGGTCCCATGAGCGACACGAGAATTGGATTACTTGCGCGAATAACTCAAAGACCTAATTAAAGAACAAACCGATAAGGGACAACTAAGTACAACATTTGCATAAGTAACCCAGTCAAAATTAAAATTGACCAACTCTTTCTCATTATCTTAAAATATCAGGTATAAAAATTTAGAAATTTTCACGAATCACTCGTTGAGATATTCAATCTAATAGAAGAACCACAATTCTTAATTTAACAAACCATTACTTTGCATTAAAGTTGTAATCAATAAAATGGAATTCTCAGGTTTAGGATTTTTAACTCAATTAGTTCTTTCTTTTTTTTTACTTTTACCAACACCATAAATTTCACTTTCACACAATAATATTAGACACCATCTAATTACTCATTTCTTTACCTGATTCAGCCACGTGTCATAATATTTTATCAATTTGTTGCATTTTTAATTTGCTTTTGTTATCATTTCGTTTCATTAGTCATAAATTTCATTGGATTTAGTTAAACCAGCGAAACTGTCGTCCGATTACGATTATTGCGACCGTAACACGAACAACATCAATAAATTATTTATCAAGTATAGTTGAAACAAATGAAAACTTTTCATTTCTTTTAATCTTGTCAATCATTCGCAACATTTGAAGCAAATAGTAGAGCCGCGTTTCACGCGTTGTTGGCGGCTTCAGATAAGTCGAGGGCACTAGTGAACGCTTCTGTCGATGACCCTCTCGGTAGCCCTTTTCTTGGTTGCCATGCCTACATGTAATGTTAGCAATGCATAAAACACGTTTTCTCTCTATCCTCAATGGTTGAATCATTCATGTCGAGTGAAAATAACATTTTCAAATTTGCAACTTATCGACACGAGATGCAACTGACTTTTTCTCTTTTTATTTTTATCATCTCTTCAATTTCAAGAAAAAAAAAATATTTATAATTCAATCATTTCATTAATTTTGCAAACTTCTTTCCAAATTGACTGTCTATGCCACGTCTTATTTAATCCATTGTACAAGAGGCAGCTGGTTGTGGACAAAGTCTTGTTGTCGAGACGTATAGTTAACGGGATTAGTACAACTGCACAATAAACCACACTCGATCGTGCCACACATTCGCTAAAGCAATACTGACTCAGCGCAAATTACTTGATTTGAAAAGTTTCAACTGAAAGTGAAATGAAATCGTGTGACATACCTTGACAGCAGACGCACTTTTTCCACATCCAAACTTTCAACTAATATCCACCAGATGGAGCGTTCCAAAATACAAACATTTGAGCGGCTGATCGGATTGGAGGAGGATGTCGACGCTAAACGACCTCCCACCTCCGCCCCGTTCCGCTCGTACGTTGCAACTGAGCAATGGTGGCAAGCGAATCAGAGAGACGCCAGTGCGGTGGCGCTCACGTGCACACAAACAAATGTCTGGTGTTGCCAAAAAATATTAAGGCGGATCATCGTCTCTATGACATTTACGTACAAAACTCTTTTCATATCACACAATTAATTATCACCTTTAAAATACTTTGAAGAGTTTGTTTCAAAGGAGAAGCCCATTTGCAGGCGGTGCTTTTCATACCCCAGTTCATCTAGTGGTCACGACCTGCGTTTTATTTTCAATTTGCAAAATTCCAATTTAATGAACGATTGCGAATGCTCATCATATCGACGCGTGTTAATTATCTTGTCGGCTATCGATCCCCTACTCGAAAAAAAATACCACATTAAAGCTCTCTCGTGTCAAACATTCTTCTCCCCCTGGTGAGAAGCAGTCGCATAAACAGGGTGATAACTTGACATTAAGTTGGCAGAAAAATGCCTAAATCTACACTCGAGTGAAAACGTTGCAAATTAAAAACACGCGTCTCCGACAACGTTTAAAGAAATAAAAAAATCGATAAATAAAAGCTCAAATATACCAACTTGATTTCAACAGTTTAAAGACGTCAACAATATTACAACGAATATCAAGTTTTACTTGGAAGATAAAACGTCACGTGATAAATGACCTTAATTAGCGTCTTGATGAGAACAACAACTGCTTAACGCAATCAATTAATGTTTTCCTTCCTACCCAAAAGAAACCTTTAAAAAAAGAAAAAAAACTGCTCTGAGGTTTATTATTTAACAGCTGAGACCTCATTTCATGTATGACGAGTAAAGTGAATTTTATTTACATTTGAGATGAGGTGGCAAACGACATCAAAACATTACCCGCACGCTTTTCTCACAAAAATTTATTTTCATAAAAAAGATTTTGAGTCTCCTTTTTTCCTCCCATCTTACCACTTGATTGCAAAGACACCCTGTAGAGAGGCGGGCGTATTTACTCTCTTCTTAATGTGTTGTGAAAAAAAAAAAAAATCTCATCTCCAATTTTCAACATTCTTCTCATTCTTTCAATAAATTCACTCATCACCTACAAATTTATGAATCAAATAAACTACAGAGGCGCCATTTCATTTTACGACCACCAGATGGTGTCCTAATATTGTCACTAAATCTGTTTTTGTATTGCTTTTTGTAAAATATCGTCTTTAGTGTTTTATTCCAATTGAGTGGTAAATAAATAAATAAAAATAATCAAACTTTTCTATACCTTGTGTGTAAGGCCATTTGTTCGGTGTGGATGATTTGACATTTGCATGCCAACCGTCGGGATAAACCGTGGTTGTACCATTTACGGCTCTCACAGCCGTTACCCCATTACTGACAAAAGTGACTCGTCTATCGGGAGAACGAGGGGAATTTTCGTCTCGAGCGGATGATCGTCCACAAAAAGTCGCTCTGTAACCTCCAGTCGGTGTCCGTTGGAACGGTGAGGTTGATTGAGCTCGTACTGGGCTTGAACGAATCGGTATTGGTGGCGGTTTTTGACGCAAAATCGGTGCGCTCTTGGGTGCAGAGCGTTCGAACTGCTGTCGGATTTCGGCTACCGTAGGAAGTCGTCTGTCGTAATTTGTGTCAGAGTTGAGTAAACTCGTCGTTCGTTGCAGATGAGTGGACATTTTTCTTTCGTCTGTGCAAAAACGAAGAAAAGAAAAGAAAGAAAAATATTAAATGTTATAATTCATCAACTGAAAATAATAGACAGTCATTGCAGTTTTAATGAGATTTTAAGATTGTTTTTTTTTTTTTTAAATTAAAAACAATAAAGCACCTAACAGGTGAGAAAAGTTTATCTCGCCACCTGGTGCCCTGCGTTACGCTTAATTTACAGATGCACGTTCACCAAACTCGTTACAACGAAATGCATTTAATTTCTCCTCCCTCATTTAACTTGGTTTTATATAAATTATCTTAAGAGATGGAAATAGAAGCAATTAACTCGAGTGCTACAACAAAACTAAGAAATAAATCTCAATAAATTCAATCAAAAAATAAATAAAAGATCCACCAAAATAGAAACAACATCTGGCTACCACACTTCTCTCTATAAACATACACAACTAAAATTCCAAATATAAACAACCTGTCAATTGGACATTCCTCCGTCCTCGTACAACAAACCAATTACAGTTTTTTTTTTTTTTCTACACAACTAAAACCTATTTAAAAGCAAAAGGGTCGTCGTGGAAACAGAAATTCCCCTAAGGTAGACGAGTAATTAGAGAACGGTCAGCTTATTACCACTAGGGGGTCACCTTGGTTGAATGAGGTCCATTGAGTGAATCTTTCTTCTTCCACACACAAATAAAACTCAAAATCAATATGATAAAATTGGTAATTATATTTTTCTTACCATTTATTCTTAACCCTTTAGAGCTGACGCAAAATCTGGCCGCTTCAACTCGAGCATGTAATTTTAAACTCTCAAAAGATAATCCCTATCAAAACTATGGCAGGGTTAGGTCACCATCATCATCCAAAGCGGAAATGTTGTTAGACATGAGCCACTCATCCAAGTAATGTACCATTTCCTCTCATCTTTTTGATGAAACGTGTACTGTATATTCAAGGTGATCCAGCTTTGCACCTGTTCTAATCTCTTATAAAACCTATTATTTCACTCAAATATTTAACTCGAATTATTCCAAAATTTTACCGATCATTTTCGCGTGAGTCACTTTCAGTTGGGTATAAGATCGTGACTTTTTCAATATTTTAAACTTTAAAAAAAAAAAAAAAAATCTTTCTCTTAAAGAAATACGCGTTCAAGGTCGTGAGAAACAGACACTCAGACTCATGAATCATTCACAACACCTACCAATAAAACGACTTTTGAGTTCAATGGCGCCGATTTGGTCGCCGCGAGCCACTTTTACACCCACACTAAATAGATCGACCACATTGATCAAGACCTCGAAACAAACTGGCTCAAAAACCAAAAGTTGAACGACCCAAAAAGAAAAAGAGCGAACATTCCCGCGACACAATTCACTCACCTTTAACGATCAGTGATCAATCAGGTCATGTGCTCCGCGCCAACTTCTGATGGTCAGAAGTGAAACCGGAACAACCTAAACAAAAAATAAAAACTTTCTTACTCAACTTTTTACAAATAGTTTAGAGATTTCAACAGTTGGTATTAAGTTTGAAAAATCCTTTTGTAACGCACCCTTGTCTGTTTGTGTTGGTCTCTTTTTGACCACGTTGCTTCAGGTGGAGTTTAGGAAGAGTTCATTTATCTTGAGGGACATTCAAATACTTTTCACGCTACAAATTATAGGTTGAGTCCGAAAGAAAGTAAATTCCGAGGGGTGTTTCGTAGCTCTAGAAATAAAAAAATATTTTTTTATTATCTTGACCAATATGAATTTGCAGACACGCACTACTTTTATATTTTAGCCAATAAATTTCGGGCAGCGACACAATAGGAGAAATATAATTAATAGCAAATATTTTATACTCTTAGTCATGCGACTAAGATCACTATCACAATTTTATATAAAACAATTCTGATAAATGATAAAGAAAATCCGTGTAAAAAAGTTTTTTTTTTTCGTAAGAAGTGGAATTTGTTACCTCTGCTACGTTGAAATGTACTCGTAAATTTCCACATATCTCACGGTTTTATCTTTTTAAAATTTATTCTGTAAGATAAAAAACGCTTTGTAATAGGTGTGGTTAGTGTTACGATTATCAAGAATTATTTTACCTTCGTTTTTTCCCCTTCGCAGTTATTTACTTTTCAAGAAGCAATATAAAATTATATACGTTTTTAACGGACATTCCTAGTATAACGACTTCCCAAGTATTTAAAAAAAGTCTACACAAGTACTTTATACACTTGACTAAAGGATGCCGATATTTATTTTTCGCGGTGCTCTGTGAAAAAATACGACACGATTAAAAAATGGCGGTTTCGTTCCCATGTGCGCGCCTTCTGGGTGGAGCGGTGGCGCCATCCGGTGAGTGAAGTTGAAATTAATTGAATGTGTAGCAAATAAAAGAAATATTTTATTTTTATTGGGTATCAAAGACAGACAAATCGATTGCTAGCAATTTATTTTATTAATACACAACCTATTGGTTTCACCAACAATAGATTGCATTTGTCGTTTCAGAGTAAATCCACTTGATGTAACGAGACACATTTGTATAAACTCCCGGTTGGTCTGGGAGTGCACATCCATTTCCCCAGGAAACGACACCGATTAGAAACCAACGACCGTCTGCTTTATAAACCATTGGGCCTCCTGAATCACCCTGAAAAATAAGAAATAAAATTCATTTTTTTCTACTCATTAAAAAACATTTCTTACTGCGTTCACTAAGTTTCCATTAGCGTTTTTAATTAGTTGTGCACGAAAAAAAAGAAATAAAGTGCAGTCAAGTGCAAATCCCAAGTGCCTAATAAAATTGTCAAAAGGTGAATGTTAATCAAATTTAAATTTAAATTTCTCACCTGACACGCATCTTGACCACCCGAATTTAACCCTGCACACATCATGTTGTCTGTTATTTCCCCATTATGATATTTATTATCGCACTGTTGTTTAGACAAAATTGGTAAAGTCACTTCTTTTAACGTTCGACTAGTGGGGCCATCTAGTGACAAAAAAGTAAACTTAATCTCAAACAAAGTTTTGTTTAATCTTTGATCTTACGGTCAATGACCATTCCCCATCCAGTGACAGTTCCATACACCCTTGCGTAATCAGCGTTTTCTTGAGGTAGACAGGCGGGTAACACTCGCTCATTGAATTCAATACGATTCGTCAAACGCAACAGGGCGATGTCATTATCCACAGTCCTTTCATCATACTGTGGGTGAACTAGGATCGATTTCACGTAATACGTTCCGTAATGCATCTGCCCAGCATCCCACTTGTCATGTAAACCCAAAATCACATTAAAGTCCATATTAGATTTCCTACAAAATGGCATAATAATATTTTTAACATTAAAACTATTATTTAAAAAAATGTCAAATCATTTTACCCTACTACACAATGAGCTGCAGTTACTACAAAATAATTATTAATCACAGTTCCACCACAGAATAAAAAATTTCTTTGGGTTGCTAGAGCAGCCTTTTCAAATGAAAATATTATTTTAACATATTGATTAAAATATTATATTAAAATTTACCATCCAAGGTCTGGAATGAGGAATGGCATCGACACCGCCAACGATACGCATTGATTTCATTGCTGGCGCAGTTCCACATTCTAAATTTTGTAAAACTTGAGTTTCATGAAGGAATCAATCAAATGTACATCACTTACTACATTTCAAGCTAACAGTTCTCGTGACCGATTCACCTCCTGATGTCTCTTGTTTAGCATTACGTTGGACTGACTCCGGTTCTGGTTCTCGACGTCGTCTTAAGAATCCATTTTTTAAATTTTTATAGTCACTTTTTGCTAAAAATTGTCGCAAATTCAATTGGTCTAATGTTGAGCCAAATGGCCTCAAACTATTTTCTGGATTCTAGAGAAAAATAGATTGAAAATGAAAAATTCATTTCATTCATTACTTGTTGATACTATTTGTTCACAATTTTTTTCTTTTTTATTACTATTTTTTGTTATAAAAGAATTTCTCACAGGAAATTTGAACTTGAAATATGCAGGAAATACTCCCTTTTAACGTCATGGATTGAAAGGGTGCCAGTAGAGCACTCCAAAATAGGCATATTTTTCTCAAAAATTTAAAGTTTTTTTTTAAAGCGATATTAAATTGAAAACAAGGCTGGAATAGTTTTTTATCTTATCTTTTATCACTCATTATAAGTAATAATTTTGTTTTTTAAATCTTACCTTAGAGTTGACATAATTAATTATTAACAAAGAGAAAAGTATGAGAAACAAGGCATGACCATATTGATGATAGACGGACAAAAGCATGTCAAAGAGACTTCATTTGCAATGGTATTCCAATGATATATATACTGTGCTCACTGGACAACTACATATACAAAATAAAGCGCTCTCTATACATAACTCTTTGCACCTAACTGGAAAAAAGAGGAAACTTCTCTTTTGAATTGAAATGCAAATGCTACATGCAGGCTCAGCTGATACAATTTCCTTTAAATTGCGTGCAAGAACAACAAACTATCAAACAACAACATGAAAAAAATAACCTATAATAGTAATAAACAAGACAATTAGTGACAACATGAGTTTCAAATTATTTTATTACCTTATGACCATGACCATTGAAAGGTCTAACGGCAACGGGGACAGGATATTAGCCTTTGGCTGTAATTAATTTTCCTATAAAACCAACTTAAGATTTGTAGGAGAAGCATCAAACTTAGATATATTCTACTTACGTAATGAAGAGTTTATTTCTTTTCTCATTTCTTCCTCTTCTTATATCTGCAAGACCCGAGGTAACACTCAGCTTTGTTTGCCGTAAAATTTTAAAAGTAATTAATTTCTTTTTCAGCAAGATATTAAACATCTTTTTCGAATAGCTGGCGGTGTTGCTGCTACAAAAGACGAATTCCCATACCAAGTAATGCTTACTCGACAAAACGGCTTTTTATTTTGCGGAGGATCTTTAATTAGTGATTACTACGTCATAACTGCAGCTCATTGTGTCATTAAGTAAGTAAATATAAAGCATTTCTTTTTAATTACTTATATATACATATAATTACTTATTTAGTATGAGCGCTAATTCCATAATTGTCCGCCTCGGTGATTATGATTGGACTCAAAACAATGAGACAACTCATGTTAATATCCCTGTACAAAATGTGATTATCCATCCAAAATTTAAACTTGCCATCTCCTACCATGATATAGCAATTATTAAATTAGCCAGGAGAGCAATGAGAACACCATCCATTAAACCAATTTGTCTCGCACCACCAACTAAAGATTTTATTGGAGAAGAAGCAACTATTTCCGGTTGGGGTTCACCGACCATTGGTAACAAAAAATATATTTAAATGTATAATTAGTATTTAATAAGGAGCTAATTATTTCTCTAGATACATTTCCTGAAAACTTTTTGCATAAACTCACACTTAAAGTGATTTCATATAACGAATGTCAAGATCTATTAAAAGGATACAGCATTTACTTAGTCAAAGAGAAAATTTGCGGTTGGGCACCCAATAAAGATTCCTGCAAGGTGAGAAATGCGAATAAATTTAAATATTTTGTAATTTTAATTCTTTTATACCTGAAGGGCGATTCAGGCGGTCCGCTCATGTGGGAAAATTCTACTACAAAGAAACAACATTTGATAGGAATCGTGTCTATGGGATTTTGTGGAAATAGAAATAAACCTGGTTTATTTACTCGAATCACATCATATTTGGATTGGATTAAAGACAACACAGTTGGTGATAGCACAATTTGTTGGTCTTAAAACAAAATTAAATTAAATAAGTTTCATCACTACTACATCCTTTTCATTCTTTGTATTCACTGTTTGGTATGCTAATAAAAATAATAAAAATACGTGCTTCTATTGCTAACGAGAAAAAAAAATGTGTGAACTGAATCACAATGATAACTGAGATTGAGAAATCGATAAAAGTTGACACACAAGATAATTAAAAAGAGAAATTCTTTCAGTTACTTTTGTAAGATAATGTCGACGCTTTTCTGCGTCTTCATTTTAGTAGTTGTGGCGCCTCTTGAATCCAGGGTAGATAAAACAAACAAAAAAACTTGACCTCGATTAACCTTTTGTGTTACAGTATCTACAAGATGAAGCCAATTTGTTTCGAATTAGTGGAGGAACTGCAGCCCAAATGCACGAATTTCCTTATATGGTCATCTAAAAGAAAGAAACCAAAAAAAAAAAAGTGTTTTTAAAAGTTTTGAAAAACTTGAAATTATTTTCAGGCAGGATTGCTTCATTTGGACCAATTACCATTTTGTGGTGGTGCACTCATCAGTGATTTATACGTGCTCACAGCTGCTCATTGCGTTGTACAGTGAGTTTCCAATCCTCTTTAATTAGATACTTTAAATCGATATTTTTTTTTCCTTTAAAGTAAATTGCCTAGCAACATCTTGGTGCGATTAGGTGATTACGATACGTCTATTGTAAATGAAACGAATCACGTGGACATTCACGTCTCTAAAGTGATCCCGCACGAAAATTTCAATTCGCTGACTACATCTCACGACTTGGCATTAGTTAAACTTGAAACTACCCCTAAATCACTCTTCATTCGGACCATATGTCTCTCTACTTTGACTAAAGATTACGATGGAGAAAAAGCCGTTATAGCTGGTTGGGGATCGACATCTGGGGGTAAAATACTGTAACAGTATAAAAAAAAAAAAAGATAAATTTCATTTGAATTTGAAGGTGGTGATTTACTTAACGTTTTACATAAACTGCAAATGTTTCTTCTCTCTCAACGACGTTGCCATCAACTTATTGACGATCATTATAAATTTCTTAGCCAACAACAAATTTGTGCGTGGAATGACGATACAGGACCTTGTCGAGTAAGAAATTTGTCAACGAATTTGTCAACAAATTCAAGTAATATTACGTTTTTTTGTAGCATGATTCAGGTGGTCCATTAGTAGTAAGAAATGCAAAAAAAATTGATCAATTGGTAGGAATCATTTCATTAGGAAAGTGCGACCAGCACAATTTGCCTGCTATATTTACTCGAGTTTCATCTTATTTGGATTGGATCCAAGAAAACACTCGTGATGACAACTCCATCTGCTGGTCTTGAAAGCTATGTCATCAAAATAAAAAAAAAAAATGTACAACTCAAATAAACAGACTATGAATACGAAATCAGATTTTTATAACATTGCATGACTTTAGTCGTAAAAATATTCAAGATAAATATTTTTAAACGTGCTCTTTATTATCCTCTTAAATTAAATGTCCAAAACCAATTTATTTCTAATATTACACAGCCAAAGATTTGGCAATGATATTTGGCTGATATTCAATGTATATGATCGTTTCCTCTTAAAGAATCTTTTGCTAGTGTTCAAGGACGCAATGTATAGAAATCGACCCAAAATAAAAAAAATAAAAAAAATCTTGATTATAAATTTTAAAAAGATTTTTTTATAAAAATTTCATTGTGACAAAAAGTTTTGGCCACAAATGAAATTCTTTATTCAATTATGGATTATTTATAAGACGGAATGTCAATTTCTTTTAAAGAATATCGACACTACGACTCCATCTGTTGGTCATGATTGCAATAACAAAATAAAGGAATTTTTTCCTATTGATTTCAATTTTTTCCTTTTGCACGAATTTCCGCCTGATACTTAGAATATTACGTAAATATTATCTAAACATCCCTTCAAGGAAAACAAAATTTTTTTTCTAATGAGAAGTATTGGCATAATATTTTGAACTCTTTAAAAATGATGTAAATTCGTTAACCTTTGAATTGCAAACCGATAAGGAAACGAATCGAACCAAATGCTAATAGACAAGATCGTATCTCATCCGCAGCTACAAACATCGGTCATTTACGGCTCGCACACACCAAATTATCCTCATCCGATTGAAACAAAATTTACGTTTGTTTTGATAAATCAATGACATTTCAAAAGAATTATTTTTAGAAAGACAAAACAAATATGTAATAACTCTAAGTGCAGTTATATTGGCTAATATTTGTGTTGCAACTATTTCATTTCAATGACACATTTATTTATTAGTTGCAGACGCGATAAAAACTTTTCTAGTAAATGAAATTCGAGTCGTTTTTTTATCTTCTTAATATCAAGTAAATGAAAATTTATCATTTTCCATTTATTTGGACAAGTGAATTAATTGATTCTGTCATGTCAACAAAATCAACCGCTCCTTGTTCGATTTCAAAACAAGATTAAGAATGTTAGAAAAAATATGAAAAATATGTTTTTAATTTTTACAAAGTTTATGTTTAAAAATATTTAGTATGCAATATAATCTGCTTTTATGAGTTTGTTTTATCTCGTTACTACTTTAACAGTATCATAAATTGTGTAACCAAAAAGGAATTAGAATATAAAAAAAAGTTCTTTATCATTAATTAAATTTAATCACTCATTTCATGTTTATTAGTTGAAAAATGAAGTTTCTCTGTTTCTTCCTTTCTCTTTTAACATTACAATTTGGATCGAGTGTAAGTGTAATATTCAAAAAATTCTCATTTTATATATATACTGTATATATATCTAATTTCCTTTCAGCTTCCAAGAGAGAAAAGAGTAATCGGCCAAGTAACAGACGTAGTTGCAGACTGTGCACACATAGTAAAAAGAAAAAAGTAATAAATATTTATTTAAGGGCTGACTCATAACTTTGATTGAAGGCACTTGTCTCTAACCAAGACACTTTGTTTCATTGCGGAGCTGCAATCATCGGAGAAAAACATTTGTTAACAACTCAACTGTGTGCAGAAGGGTAAATAAACAAGTTGAATCAATTCATCTAATGATGTAATTTTACAGGGATGAAATCTTCACTTCAATTGGTACAATTAAAGAAATTTACTCCCATCCTCAATATGATTCATCTACTCTAACGAATAACATTGCAATCATTGAATTAAAAGAATCGTTACAATTCAATGACACTTTGAAAAAAGCTTGTTTCGCATCTACTCCTCATTTACCCGCCCAATTTTCCGCTACGTTTTGCGGATATGGCATAGCTGATGGTAAAAGTTAAAATAATTGTGTAATTATATAAATTCACTTTTGTTTTCTTAGATAATCAAAGAGGAAAGTTAAATCACGCCGAATTCAATAAAATATCAATGGACGAATGTAAACAAACAGCACCAACTTTGCCTTCCGACGACAATTTCTGTACACGCACTCCCGGCTATGGATTTTGCGCAGTAAAAATTTGCTTTTTTTTTTTTAAAATTTCAAACTCAATTAATAATTTTGTTTTAGGGTGATCAAGGAAGTCCTTTAATTTGGACTGATCAAAATGATGTTGCATTTGTTGTCGGTTTAGCATCTTGGACGACGTGTGAGAAAGGCGAAACGGAAGTTTTTGTCAACGTCACTCATTTTTATGATTGGATTTCTAATCACGTTCCGCAATCAGAGTTGTGTAATAATTTAACTTGATTTAATTATTCAATCTCCACTTAGTATATATACTTAATTGAACAAAAAAATGAATATTTAAAATTTGAAAAGTGTCTAAGATATATTAAACAGTTTTAAATTTTAATGTTAATTTTTATTACAACGTGCATAGAAAACACGTGCTTTTAACTTAAATTATTCGTACGTTGCAGCCATCTACTAGCTACATGTAGCAGGTGTAAATATTTATGTGGAGTTGTGCAAACCAAAATGAATTTTCTTTTCCTAGTAAAAATCTGTCTTGTTTGTTTGTTTTCAAGACAGATATTGGAAAGTAAATTCTGTTTTGGCCAACTGGAAAAACAGGATATTTTCCATTGCAAGGAAAAGCAAATGCGGGTTCCTCATTCAAATGTTCTGCACCAGAATCGTCAATAAAAATGCAACGAAATAATGATTTGCAATATGTTATTTATACGTTATAGTTGAAGAAATCTGGCAGAAAAATTCTGTTTACTCATACTTTTAATGGAAACATAAAAAATATTGGGGAAAAAATGTGTTTGACATGAAAAATGAATGTAAACAATAGAAGAATATAAAGATAAAAGAAAATGTCATAAATTTCAGACAAATCTATATTTTATCTTTTTTGTGGTTTCGGATCCAAGTCCTTGCTCTAATCAAATTTATTCCTCTTAATGACTTTAAGAGAAATAAATTCTCTTAAAAAACGTGTGTAGGCCTACTACTCATTATCTTTCGGGATAATTTTAAATAAAACAAAAAAGATTAGGTACTTACATTTTAGCTCTATCGCCATTTGTCATGATCCACGATCGCCCTCTGGTGATAATTTGCAGCGTAGTTAAATTAGTGTTCTGCCAAAACAAAATGTAAAGTTTATCTCGTATAATAAAACGTATTATATAAACTTAAAAATAGAAAAATCATAAAATATTTAATGCTTATTTTATTTTATATATACTTCAAACATCTTATCTTTTACGTTATTTTATCAACATTAATTTTATTATCGCAAAACTTTCAGACTTTTTCATGTTTCTCCCACTTTTGCTCCTCTAATAAAATTACCTCAATAAAAATATGGAACTACTTCAATTTGTAACTCTTCTTTCTACTCTTTTAATGGTAAGTAAATATTTTTTATACTTAACAAAAAAAATTTTTATATTACTCATAATTAGGTTCAATGTAAAGTAAATGATATTGCAACACTTTATGTAGTCAACGGAGAAAATGCTGCTCTAGGAGAATTTCCGTGGATGGTAATTCAAGTGAGAATTCCGCATTTTTCCAACTAATTTAACATTTTCCGCATCTTTTAGGTAATGCTAGTCAATTTTGTGGGTTTATTACACTGCGGTGGAAGTTTGATCAGTGATCGCCACGTACTCACAGCAGCTCATTGCTTAGTAGGGTAAAGGATTAAATTAATCCGATTGGTTTCCCCCTAAAAAATGACTCAATTATTTTTACCAGAATGCCACTACAAAATCCTCCCACAATCCGCGTTCTTTTAGGAGCTTTTCAATTAACTGATATCACCAATAAAGATCTACCTTTGATATCAATTAAACAAATTATTAATCATCCGTCATATAAAACTAATTTTCATTATTACGATGTTGCGATATTAGAATTAAATGAAGGAGTCAGCTTTAATGCGAGGATTCAACCAATTTGTTTAACTCCACCGCACGTGAAGCTTGCGGGTAGAAACTCGATCGTGACTGGATGGGGAATTACTAGTTCTGGTGATCTAGGCATAATCTTACAGAAAGCCATTTTACCAATTTGGCATTGGGATGAATGTAGAGAAGTGTTTGCCCTTCAGAATGAAATCATTTCTCAAGAAATGTTATGCGCTGGAGATACTCAAAAGGGCATCGATGCTTGCAATGTTTGTTTCATTTTCTTCTAAATTATTATTATTACTATTAATATTTTCTTTTGTAGATGGATTCTGGTGGCCCATTAATTTGGCAACACCAAAATGGTCAATGGTTTCTTGCAGGTGTTGTATCATGGGGTGAAGATTGTGGAGGGGATTTACCAGGAGTTTATACTAATGTTTCGCACGTTTACGAATGGATAACTCAAAGTTACGTAAAACAAAATGAGTCGTGCACAATTTGATAAAAAGTCAAAAAACAATCAATCAATGTCAACCTCGTGATTTATATAAAATGATAATATTTTTCAATGATAAAAAGTTTCTTTCTTTTTTTTAAAAAAAAAAATGTGGCTCGTTACGCTTATATTTCTCACTGGTTTTGTAAGTTTTTTCAAAAAAAATATGTAATTAATTAATCTTTTAATTAAATTTTTGTGTTTAGTCACATGGATCAAGTTTCGTTCAGTGGAGAATAATGAATGGATACGAAGCAGAACGTCACGAATTTCCCTGGATGGTATTACCAACTTAATCGCATTAATCTAAAATGACATGTTTTCTCATTTCTATAGGCAATGATCACTAATGTTGCAGGAATTCAAGTTTGTGGTGCTACACTTATCAATCAACATTACGTGCTCACGGCTGCACACTGTGTGCTTGGGTTAGTGAACTAAAAAAAAATTGAAAAAGAAAAATATAAATTTTTTCTTTTTTCTTTTTCTTAAAGAGTTCCTTCATCAAATCCACCTACAGTAATTGTCCGGTTGGGTCGTCACAACAAAACTAATCCTTTCGAAGCGACCGCAACTTCCCATAGGGTTCGCACTATTATTCGTCACCCTAAATACTCTCCCATGTTCCAATACGATTTTGCTCTTTTGGAATTGGAAACGCCAGCAAATTTTTCTAATGCGATTCAAAGTATTTGTTTGGCTAAAGCCGAAACGAAACTTGAAGGGAAAAAAGCTCTCATTGCTGGTTGGGGATTTTTAACACCAGGTGTCATTTATTTCAATTATTTTTTTAAAAAATTCCTAACTTTAAATGATATTTTTTTTTCTTTTAGATGGCCCCGATAGTCTAACATTACAAAAAGGTTTTGTTCAAGTGATACCAACACAAATTTGTCGCCTCCTTTACGATGCTCTTGGAAATGCTCAAGCTAAAATAACGGACGCCATGCTTTGTGCAGAGAACCAAACAACACGCACTGATGCTTGTAGTGTAATAAATTTGTTTAAAAATGGAGAGAAAATTGTGTTCAAAGTTATATTGATTATACCTTTAGAGAGATTCCGGTGGTCCACTTTTGGTTTCCGATGATTTGAGCGGTCGTTGGTTAATGGCTGGTATCACTTCGTGGGGAATGTCCTGCGGATCGACTGTTTTTCCTGGAGTTTACGCTAAAGTTTCCTACGCCCGTGATTGGATCATTAACAATATTGGCAATACAAGTATTTGTTAAAAAATATTAATTCTTGTTATTACTTACTTATACAACAGTTTAGCTAATCGACTCCTCATGTGATTAAAATTTGAATAACAAATTTCTCGCAAATTGTAAATCGTTCAAGATTTTTTACCGCAAATTGAAAAATCAATACCCGCGTGAAAAACATCAATCTAAAGTTTTATATCTCGGAAAAAAAAAAAAAAGAAAGAAACTTTGTTTTGTTGTTTCTTTTTGTTTTACTTCATTTCTCATTTGCGTGGGCGAGCGTTATGATGTTTGGATTGCACTCCACAGTCAGAGTGCAACAGAGACTAAAGTCAATTTTCCAACTTGAACTTTCATTTCGGCGTCTTACACGTGTTTCCAATATCGATATACAAGCAAAATATTTCATTGGCCAGAACCAACTTCAATTCCCTCTACACAAACTAAAAAAAGTAGTTAAAACTTTTCTTTTTTCATTTATTTTCAAACGATGAATAATTTACACTTGTTTTCACAAACTTGTTTTCGTGAATGAATAGTTTTTTAATTCACTTGGAAAAAAAAATCTCATTTCACGCGTTTGTTTTGAGCGAGCCATTTGATTGAAGATTTGCATCTTGTTTAGAAAGTGCACGCATATTGGTCATGCTTATCACCTGCGTAGACATTGAATGCCTCGTCAAATTGGGATCACCATGTTGAATCCATCGTTTATAAGATCGTTTGATCAAAACGTGCACCTGAGGTATCATCATTTGACACTTAATAAAATGTTCTTTTAAATTCTAAAACGACTTGGACAAAAAAGCGGGACATATTATAAAAAACCAGCATCCGAACACGTATCGTGAGCATCAGACACCAAGTGCCTGTTCTGACGCCGTCATGTGTTGTCTGTGACGGTGACGCTCTGTCGATAAGTGTCACGAAGTTGGCGACTGTTGATGTCCAATTTTTTTTGCAGTTTATATTGAGTGAAGGACCGTCTCAACAGGGATAAAATCTAAAGAAACGAGGCAAAACATGGCCTATGTCTCTTCACCACTCATTTTGTTTTTTTTTAAAGCCACAAAATGCGTCACACACAAATAATGAATAAATAAATAAATAAAAAAATGTTTTTACCTCTCCATTTAGATAACAAAATATGAGCGCAACGAGAAAACCCTAATTAAAACAAATATATGTAATAAAAGAAGAAAATGAAAATCGATTTTAGTCACCTGTAATCCATCGAGCAGGTAATTGATGTAAAAATAAGCCTCTAGCCATTCACATGGACCAACTGTCGGTTTATAAATTGTGACAAGAAAATGTACACCAAAAAGCGGTACCAATACGAATGTTGCTCGGACGGCTTTTCTATCAACATTTTAATTGATTTTTAAGTTAAAATTGTTATTATTCAACCATCTTAATAATTGATTATACTTATATTGACTAGGTTCATAAATATTAGTTGCGCGTAATTTGATGACAATCACCCGAATTATATTACAAAGGAAGACGACGTTCAACTATCAAATTATATTAAATTTAACTTGAAAATTATATAATAAAAATTCTCTTTCTTACTGCTAAACTGACGAGATTTGGTGCGTGGAAAAGCCACTCTTCCTGAGACGCGTACCAACACCCAGAATCATGTCCTTCGTCAGCCAACATCAAACAGCTGTACACGATGACGGGAATGACTGGAAATCCTAAAACGAGCAAGAAAAAAAAAATTTCAAAGTTTTAGTCGGGTATATGGGCCGTTACCCCATCCTATGAGGTAATAGACGAGGAGATTTTTCTGCTCGGCGAATGCAGCTACGATGAGTTTGTGCAAATAAAATCCTTCGCAAAACATCCACATGTAGTTACTGGTGCGAAAATACTTGGTTAAAACGTACAAAAATTTGCATCCGACCTAAAATAAAATAAAAACATGCAAGAAAATTGTCCATTTTTAAAGGTCGTAACTTACAGTGCCTTCACTAACGATGGATTGACGTGATATTAAGGGTGAAAGAATCATGAGATATTTAAAAATGATGAAAACTACTCCATTGAGGAATATGGAAATGAATAGATTTATGTGCATCGTTATGCGTTTTTGAACTCGAAGTTGCCTATGTATATATAACATACATTTGTCAAGCATTATTTGGAGCGGAAAATTCTTTTCTTACTTGTATAAAAAGAAAATGAGAATTGCAGGCGCTAGTGCCAGAAGAGAGAAACCATAAGCACCCAGGTGCGCATAATGACGCCAAGCGACAATATCTGTAGCCATACAAGCACTGTAATCTGTCCATTCTAATGACAAGTTTGGATATAATGGGTAATATGGCCAATGACCAGGAGGTTGGCATTCTCTTGTAAATTTCACTATATATAAAAAACTATTGAAGTTTTCTATTTTATAAAATCTATTTTTTTCTATACCTGAACAAGAAGGACGTTCTGAACGGAGATAAGAATATTCTGGACATTCAGCTTGGTAAGTTTGGTTGACAGCTGTATCATCAAAACATTGCCAACCATCCCAAGTTCTAGGACAAACACTCGTTTCTAATAAAAATTGAAGTGGCATATAACTCGCAATGAAAAATATCGATCAACTCACCTGTTGATGCAGGTTTACTCGTCATCGAATGACAACATTCAACTGCACTGTGGCAACATAACTCCCATAAATATTTATCCCTATCCGTTACAAATGTCTGATAAATCTCACTATTTGGGTCGCTCAAATTATACGCTTCCGGTTCAAGTTGATAATAGATTGTCGTATCATTTATAAGTTGAGGCGCACAAAGAGAAACATGTGTACAATTCCGTCTCATTTCATGTCCAGGACATATTCTAAATTTTCTCGTAGCAGGAATCACGTGATCAGGAAGAAAAAGATAACAAGAAAGGCAGGTAAAAAAGGCAAAATCTTCTACTGGACAAAAATAACCGCGATAATTATATACAGTTCGGCACTTTGGTGAACTCGTATCGTTCCACGATTCCACCACCATGAAAAGCTAGAAAAAAAAAATATAGTATATCATAATGCATTCGTAATGTTGAGAGATGCACATCCATTATTCATAAGAAAGTAGAGATTTTTTTTTTTTTTCCAAATCGATACCTCAACCAAATTAATGTCACAAAACCATCTTGCATCACTGCACATTTTATACTCATAACCTACTTGTTTTTATATAAGAAAAATCTAAATGCAATTTCTTAGTCCAGAACCGTCTGGAATTTGTCCAAACCGCGAAAAAGAATTTCTTTTTTTTACTTTTCTTTTACACAATAAAATGAGAAAAAAAATATGCCAGTAATGGAAGAAGATTAAATTGAAGTAGAAAGAAAAGTGCAAAGTTGGACTCACCGTTGTAAAAAGTGCAGTTGTGTAACGTCTACCCAACATGCTTTTCTTCTTCTTTTACGTCAAGTGCAATATCGATGAACTTGAAACGGTCTACGATCGAAGAGGACGTTTTTCACTCTATCCTTTGGTCAAATTTTGAAACTCTTAGAAAATGTTTCGTCTTCAGTTTTAATATATTGTTCTCGTAAAACCTTAATAAAGTAAATAAAAAATAAAAGTTAATAACAAGCGATGATGTATTTTTCCACTAGGGGGTTACGATTTATTTTGAGTGGCGTTGGTCAAGCAGAAACACGATCCAATTTGCCACACAAACTCATGACGGAGTGAATGAGTTTCGTGACTCGAATCAACAACAAAAACCTATTAAAAACTTGAAAACAATAGGGGATATTTCAATGTTAAATAATAAAAAGAAAGTGTTCAAATTTGGAAAATTACATTTGATCACAGTAAATTGAGTCTGGAAGTAAAATGCGGCGTAAAAAGTAGAAGAAAAGTCATGTTCAACTAGGTTCTTGTGTTTTTAGTGTTACGACCGTTATAAAACTCTGTATCGAGTTAAAGTCGTTTTTTTATATAAACAGAGAAAACAAAGAGAAAAGCCGAATGTATACATTATATTAGAAAATCACGTGTCACTACCAAATTGGCATGTTTGCAATTGAACTTGTTCCTAATTGTTGTTGCAACACAAAAGGATTAGTTGCACCAAATTGGATCTCTTGTCAATTTCAACATTTCCCTTGGCACGTCACATCAACAACAAAAATTTCATATTAAACTTTTTTTTTACGACATATAAAGTTTCTGTCATCACACAGTGCAAACAAAGTTAATTAAAAGAACAAAATACGAGCCAAATTCAAAAGATTAATTATATACGTGACTAATGTTAGACCCACCCACTCATCAAAACTATAAAATTTCTTTTTCTATTGTAGATATGTATCAAGTCTTTACTGGATAAATTCCAACCGACTCTAATTGAGACGTTTAGAGTGGGTAAAAGTATGGATATCTTAATTTGATTACAAATTCCCAACCCTAATGTAAATAAGTTGAAAAATTTCAATTTTATTTTCCTGTTTTCTCTCTCATCAAAAAATTGGACTCGGCTTTGAACGCAAACAGCAGGAGACATTCAACACTTCCGTTTTTAAAATGGAAAATTAAATGAAACCAAAAACCATAAACTTTTCAAGAAACTGACATTTTTCTATTAATATTAAAAGAGAATTCAATGTGAAATAATAAATTTAAAATCAAAAAGTTTCAAGACGATTTCTTTTTTCATTTTTTTTTAAAAAGTTTACGAGCGAGAAATTACCTGCCAAATATTTTTCGAGTAACAGCAGGAGAAAAAAACTAAAGAAAAAAAAAGTCAGAGTTTGACAAAAAAAATACAGCTTTATGTAATATATCATTTTGCCCGTATCAACTGTGCAGATTTTATACTAATTAAGTTAATCTCATTTACATGTCATTTGCAGCGCCGGAAGTAATTTGCACTTTAGTATTGATTAACAAAAAAGTGTTAAACAAATTTATAAGTGCAATAAATTATCAAACAAACACGCCAATAAAAAACGATTGCAAAATGTCAGACAAGTTTTTCAAATCCATTTTCATGAATAAATAAACGATTTTCAATCGAGATGCCACTAGCAACAAGCAAATGTCGATTTGGGCAAGATCCAAACAAAATAAAACGAAATGCCGTTCAATTGTAGCTATAGAGATAAAGAAAATATTTTCGATGAGGGGATAAAAATTCGAAATAAAAATGCGCCATTGGCATTCACATGGCCATCTTCCCACACTCTGATCGAACCGATTTTTTTTTCAGGTCCAGCTACGGACCAGATGTCAATTTATTGAAATTTTTGTTTAAGTAGGTGAAAAATAGAAAAATTTTACGGGTGTACGTAAAAATTGGAATTTCCATTTTCGTCAAAGTAGTTTCAACGGTTAATGTGTTTGAATATAAAATAAAAGGGAATAATAAATGGGTTGAGACACAGGTCGACGAAAAAGCTTTCCGCTGCAGATGGCGAACTGCGAAACTTTAATGAGTTACACTTTTCCACTACGCGGAATATTTCAACTGTCAAAAAAATTTACATCTCAAAAGCATCTAAGATTAAAATGAGAAATTCCTGTCTGTTGACTTTCAAATTTCCGCTTCCCTATACTTCTCTTAATTAGTGCAAGCAAGTTTAAAAGAAAACACAAAAACTCGTAAAAAGTAATATTTATAAAACATTCCTCAAGTATTAAATATCAAACTATAATTGAGGCGCACAAGCCTCCCCCCCCCCCACCCCAAAAAAAAAGTAAATTAAATAACCTTGGACCAAACAACAACTTCTACTCTAAAACTCAAATATTTCAAGAATTTATCTACTCAAAAAAGTGCAATTTCGATGTAAACATCGGCCGCGTCTTGAAATCGAAAATACAACTTAAATCAATTAACAGACGCAACAACTGTAAATAAATCAAAAATTAGTGTTTATTGTGTAGGTTAATCCAGCAAAGGTGTTCGTCAGGACGATGGGCTTCGTTTTCGAGAAAGGATAATGTACCCTCTTTATCATCGATTTTATAGGAGAATAAAAGCGAATCCCAGGAAAAGCTTAAGCCACGTTGCCTCATTACTCTGTCTTTGGTGCCATCTCCTTTTCTTTTTATTTTAAAAAAAAAAACACTCACACTTGTTTAATTAATCAGAGTGGATTCGATTGTGTAAATATACACAAAAAAAAAAAAAGAAAGAAAAAAAAGAGAAAAATCAAGCTGGATTTGTGCCAACCATTGGGAGATGGGAAATCGCCACCATCACCTGTCCGAATAAATCGATGGCAAAAGATTCGATTGTTTTCTTCCAAATCCAGCTTGAAATCCCAAAGGATGAAGTGGCCCATCTTTAAATGCCCTCACAGATACTAACAATAAAAGAAACTACTTCCGACAAAGTTGACGAAAATGCCACTAGGGGTTGCTATTTGAGATTATTTTCAAAGAAATAATAATAACCAACCTCAAGGCATTGGGGTTATAAATTTTAAAGAAAAACTCAAGGTCTTAAGTTGGTATTACTTTGAAGTTGGTCAAAGTTAAGCTAAAGACAAAACAAAACTTTTCAATTATTTAATCCCTATGGAAAACATTCATTTGTAATTTCAATTTTTCTTGGTTTCCTCTTTCATATATTTCTTATGGCTTCATTTCTAATTCTATACCAACCATATTGACCTCTAATCCGCACGTGCGCTTTTTCAACCCTTACAGGAAAAAGAAATCTTCTTTCACCATAAAAAAAAACCTTAAGAAAACATTTTTTTTCTCTTTCTCTCTCTAAATTTATGTTAACTTAATGAGAGCATAAAAATTAGATTTGTAAGTGATTATCTAAATTAAGTTATCGCTCATCGAGTGACTAGTAAAAATCTTTTATATTTTATTAGTTGCGTGATAGTTTACTCGGGCTTGGCGATATCTCGTCAATTAACTAACGATCGATGTGTCTATAAAAATAGGCATCATTTCTATTCCTTGGTGTAATCTTACTCATAAAATTCATTCCTTTAATATCCCTAATGCAAATTTGGCAAATTTAATAGAGACAAATGATGATACTTTAAGCTTCATTTTAAATATAAAGATAAATTGATTTTTATAAAAAGTTGAAAATTTTGACTTTGGTTGAGGAGTGTAAAAGAGACAAAAGAACCTCTTAGAATGCCCCATTGGAGTCGAATTTCGATTACACAAGTCCACTCACCTAACACTAACGAGCAAATAAAATTTCTAACCAAGAGTCTTAGATATCTTAGCGGCCTCGAGAAAAAAAAAAAGTGTCAGTTGGCAAAATTAACCTCGGACTCTTTGCGCAGTCAAGTGAGATGAGGAAACGACTCGTCGGATCGTTATGTTGGTTCACGCAAATTGCAGCAAAGGACTCAACAACCCTTTCATAATTCTCTCACCAAAATTCAATTGCAAATATAAATCAGTCACATCCAAACCCTCTCATCATTTCCTATTCATTTGTGTTGATAAACACCCAACTTTTATTCCTTTCGTCCTCCTTATTACACGTAAATAATCGCTCGTGATACGCGAATTATGACACGTTTACGAGCAGCGCCCATCAAGACGCCTGATAAACTTTATAGGTTCTAACGCCTGCCTGGTCACAAGAGACTCAAAACTTGGCCAACAAAAATTTGTATATGTAGAGTCAACATTTCCAACTTGACTTTTGTCATATCAAAAAATAAATGTCATAAATCAAAGATTAAATTCCGACAAATCCAAAATGATAAAGAGAAAATTTATTCCACTTACGTTACTTTTTCATCCGGTTTATGCGGCAGAGGGTGTCACCTATGACGTAATGACAAATCAACCCATGTCATTAGTTAAATTCATCGATTTATTATTTCACCTGTCATTTAATACGAATTGTTGTAATAAACCCTGAAAGAAAAAAAAAAAAGATATAAAAATTTTCAATTGACAAATTATTTAAAACTTTTTCCATTTTTATTAAGAAAAATTTTAATGGTCAAACACATAAAATATTCTTTGGCTATAAATTTGAAAACAACATTTCCCGGACCTTAAATGTCCGCTTCACTTTTCCAGATAAACACAAGAGTCTACACAACCTGATAATCATTTTTTACTTATCTTTTTTTTAAACCTCGTTAACACACTTGAAAATAGAGCAAACAAAATTGTTGATTACTTTACTTTTAAAGATATTAACCCTCATGCAAATTTACTAATTACATTAAAGTTGTAAGCTAAAAAGCGGGTGCAGCACAAATTTTTTTAAAACTTTACGAAAACCCATATCAACACATATTGTCTCTCAATTAAAGACTTCTTGTCATCTATGACAATTTGCGGGTAAAGTCGTCTTATTCACTTACCTCGACTGGTATTGAGTGATAGGTCGTAGTGCATTTATCCGATCGCGGCTCGGCGCCAACTGGGGGCGCACGGCTGAGTCCGCGCGCTTTCTTTATGGCACCAACACGCGCGCCTCTATTGATCCACGCAACCGGAAGTGACGACACCCTTTCAATTTCCCCTTCCAATCTTAACCACCAAAAAATTGCATTATTTCTCAATGACTCGACCCATCTGTCTTCTTCATGACAAATACAAAATAAATAAAAAAATAAAAAGAGTACCTCTAGTGGTGAATTAACGAGGCTTCATATAATGAAATTACTCATCGACATTGCCATTCGTGGTTATAAAGTTTACAACCCGAGTTTTCAAAAGGGATGACCGTAATTGAAATAATTCACTTTTAAACGCGTCATTAACGTAATGGCAATGTTGTTCTCTGGTTGTTTCACTCTTGAAGATGATGAAAAAAAGTTTGTCCAAAACTTTTTTTTTTCTTTTTCTTCTTCTTTCTGTAACAAATAAAAAGAATGAAATAAAAAAATAAATATTTTTACATTCTCAGAGTTTATTGCCAAATGTTACGAGTCATTTTTTGGAAGCAAAACGACTTTATTGATTGAAAAATGGCCAATTGCACTCGCAATGGCTGACATCTAAAAGATAGTCTCATTTAACGTTGGTGTCTACTTTCTCTGCCCTTTTAACCGTGACCTATTATCAGACAAAATTGTACCATGATTGAACCAATTTGTCAGTCAATTATTTCAATGAACCAATCACGTAATACAATACTTGTCACATTGTTACAAGTTGACAGTTTTTAATCAACAGGTGGCAACAAAAAAGTGGCAAAATCAATAAAAAGTAGTGTCAAAAAAAAAGTGTCAAAAAAATCAATTCAATAAAGGTGAGAATTGCTTATCTCGTTTATGTTATATTTAATAACATTGTATTATGGAATGTGGCCAAAAGCGTTTGAAGCGAGCAAATAGCGGAAACATGATAAAAGTGAACAGCTTCCTTTACGTTGATTCGATACAAGAGAATGTTTTCTTTTATTTAACAGGGACCACCCAACTCTTGTGCTGATTCACCTTATTCATTCTGTTTTTGAATCAATAAATAAAAGTTTTACGATGCAACTCGCCGCGGCTGAGGGTTCGAGACTTTTAACGATGCTTTTCTACACCTTTAACAAATTACAAAGGCAGATGTCGCCTCGTCCAGACCTGGTAAAATAACAATTATTACACAAACACGAGAGATCTTTAACTTGTAGTCACTAGCAACAGCACCACAGCTTTGTGTAAACTATAAATTTTTACGATATCTAAGTAAATAAAAAGAAGAGTTTTAATAATAAAAAAAAGTTTTTTGACGGGCAAAAGCCACGTGTCAATTAGCCAGTAGGATCTTGTGCTTGTTTCTTCTTGTGTTGTGTGTGTAGACTCCCCTTGAGCTAGTCGCTTCTTGTCGAGCCCGCCTCGCCCATAAAAGACTGATTTTAGTGGTCGTAAAGTGGGTCCTGAGATATTGGGCCGATCAGGGTGGTCACGACTTACAAACACGACAAAGAGTTGACCTGCCTGCCAAAACAGACTATCTTCAACTGAAAAAAAAAACATTAAAATAATTTACCAACACTCATCTCTTTAAATATACACAAAACGTAAACATCCGTTTTTTTCGGTCATTGCAATTTATGAAAAAACTTTTAACACTAACTTTTTTTTCCTCTTGATTTATTACTGTAGTACTAACTGTAAATCGGTTGGCGCACAAGCGCAACTTGGCTTTGTACTCGAATAAGAATTAATTCAGCGCGTGTGGCCACCAGAGGGGACTTGGGGGGGAGAAATGATTGCTCCCTCTACGACGTTTCTTGTGATACTCGAAAAGGTGGCGAACACGATCCTTCCACAAGGCCCAAAACAAATTGCAATTCCTCAACCTGAAAACATATAATGAAAAATTATTTGATCTGAAACAAAATTACATGAGCCGCCTTCTTTCACACACCTATATTCAAACTCCAAAGATTTATCGATTTACACTTAATCACTTTCAAAGTCCACCGGATGTCACAAACACTAGAGAGAGAGAGAGAGAGGAAAAAAATGTAGAAATTGGTTTGATAATCAATAGATTAACACTTAGGAGCTCACTAATTCGTTGTTCTTCCCCTTCATTTTTATCGCATGCAATTCGTCGTCTGGTGACGTTTTGTTTACCGTTAAGCCTTTCAAATGGTCATTTAAAAATAAATGGCTTGACCTATGATATTAAGGTTTTCCCATAATGTGCAGTTGCCATTTTAACTTCTTAGCGTGGCTTATCTTAATGCGCTCGCCCTTTCATTAATAATTAAATCTTCAATTTCTCTCACGCGCACCAAAGAGTAAATAAAACTTTTTTTTTCTTTCTTTCTATTCTCATTTAGCACCAACCAAATTTATTGTTCGTGAGCTGTCGTTAACACAAAAACACTTGATTTTTCTTCGAACAAAATGTGACAGATGTCATCTATTTTGATAAAATATTATGCAAAAAGAAAAGACTCTTATTTAAAAAAATTTTTTTATTCAACGCATGTGGGTAGATTAATATGCCCAAATACGTTAAGTTCAAAGAGAGAAGAAATGACGAGAAAAGCAGCATAAGTGAAGAGACAAGTCCAACCAACTATTTTGTTCAATTTGAAACGATTGAATGCAACTGTTGCAAACATAAGTACAACAGTTGTCAATAAGGCACTGACGGAAAACCCGAAACCTTTACTGTTAATTGTAACTGCATAGTCCTTAGCTGGTGACATAATAGCTTTGATTAACCAAGGTAAACCCAAACAGAATAAAATATCAAAAACATTACTGCCAACACTGTTTGATATTGCCATGTTGCCAAAACCTGAATAAATAAAAAAAAATGAAATTAGGTTAAATAAATAAATAACCAGGAAGACATCTAACATTTCTATTGGCAATAATTTCTTAAGACTAAACACATGTTTAGAATTGATAGAAATATAAACAAAAAAATGTTGATCTACCAATTTCTATTTTGTTTAACATTTCAAGTTTGAACACGAAAGGCGATTTGCTCATAAAATAGTTTTAAGTGTAGGTTAATGAAAGGGGTTTTGGGTTTGCGTGCAAGTTTTTTTTTTTTTTAGAGCCCTCTCCGATCATTAAAAGTCAGTTTCCGTCTCAATTCCATCAAAAGGCTAGAGAGCAAAGTTTTAATTATGTCGTTTGTCATTTCACGACCGTTTTAAGGTTCAGTTCAGATTGTTTTTCACTCTTAATTTACTCCTTCTAATGATCAACCCATTTTTTTTTTCGTTAAGGATAAACACAAAACGAGAACAATTAACGAGAGAAAAAGTCGATCGATAAAAAAAGAAAAACAAAAAGAAATTTATAAACACAAAGATTGTCTCTTTATGATGCACCGAGGAGATGCAAAAATGGCAAACTCGTCATCTACACTGGTTTATGGACTTGTCTCTCGAGAGATTATGGTTGGACGACAACATTTGTTGGGCGGGGTATTAAAAACTTTTTTAATTATTATTATCCAAGGTGTGGATCAAAAATGTTGATTCCAACTTACAACATTTTATTCGATCGTAAATTGGATCCAATAGTGAAATTGGAATGAAATCTGTAGGCAATAAACAGGCGCAAAACGAGTCACGGGGGATCCAATTAAAAAGAGAAACCACTAAGCAAACCAAATTCTTGATGCAATTCACTCACCTGCATTACAATTTGGTAAAAAAGAATTTTTCAAATCGGCAACTTAGTTAAAAGTCGTAAAACATGGGAAAAAAGCTCATCATTAAGCAAATGAAAACGGAAGAAAACTGCCACGAGTACGACAACAAAATACACTCAACCAAGTTAAACTAATGGACCAAACTCTCAAATTTAAAATACTCGCCTTGCCGACTCACTATCACGCTTGAGATCGCTTCGGGAACGCTAGTTCCAGCTGCCAAAAAAGTCAATCCCATTACAGTATCTGGGATTCCAAACGTGTGGCCTAAAACAAAGTACCAAAACCATCCATTACTACACATCTTTTGGCCATTAAAAGAATTCAATGAGCATTTTCTTTAGACGTTTTTTATAGGTCCGATCTTTTAATGTACCATCAAATCTATGACTTTACTCATTTTTTTTTACTTTTTCTCAATTTATGAAGCTCATAAAACTTGTTGTTTTATCATTCAAACAAGGTGTAAATAACGCCTAAAAAAAAATTATCATTTTCTTTTTCTTACCGATTACTGTGACCATCCAAGATACTAGATAACTTAAAAGTCCAATATATGTGATAGCTATTAAAAAAGTTGCACAAAACCATTTCTGCCATCTCTCTGTACGGCAATCGGGAATTGTCACGTAAAATAAGAGTGATATTGGCCAAATGAGCACCCATCCGATTTGTTTACAAGCTCCTCTGTGTGGCATTGAAAAAATTGATCCATCAGCTAATGAAAAAAAAAAATATAATCAAGTAACTATTTTACCAAAAATAATATATCAAATAACCTTCATCACCAGATGCTTCTAATATCTCTCGAAGATTAGCTTCTTTATTTGATTTTTCAACGGATTTTTCTACATCCGTTACTTCTTTGACAACGGGTTTTTCCACATCCGTTTTTTCTTTGACAACAGATTCAACACGAGGTCTTTCTTGGTCTAAATCTGACACAGAGCTGTGTGCACTATACGTTCTTACACGATGTGTGTGTGACAAGAGTGGTTCTTTCTCACAATTTTCTTTTTCCTCTTTTTCGTTACACTTGAAACATGCGGCTACGGATGTTTCTATTTTTTCGTTGTAATACATCGATACAATATACAGGCAAAATAATATAATCAACACCAGTGCTTCGTACCTAAGAAAAACAATTAATAGACAGACCAAAAACTAAATTGAACAATTTCTTGTACCAATAAATAATTGAATCCCAAATAATGACCATAAGAGCTAAAACTGCAACTGTGTAAGCGGAGCAATCGCGGGTCAAAGGCCACCATTCGAGGGGAATTGCCTTTAAATGATTATATTTAACTGCAAGTTAACTATAGTATCAACAGTGACAATCTCTTACCGCTTTCACCAATAAACCGCACACGGCAACTACAGCCAGGATATTGAAAACAGCTGAACCCACTATGGTGCCTACTCCAATGTCTCCTTCGGTAATAAAAGAACCTACAACACCAAAACTCTATGTCTTTATTAAAGTTCATCCTAAAAATTCATTGTGCGGATACCAATGACTGAAGTAAACAGTTCCGGAGCTGATGTACCAGCAGCCATAAAAGTCGCTCCTGCAATATCACTAGGCAAATCAAATGCTTTAAAGTAAAAAAAATAATATGCAAATTTTTAACTCTTTACAAAAACATTTTGATATATTTATAAATGACCTTCACTAATGCCTCCCAGAGAAGGCACAAAGTAATCATCACACACGATCGCTAATGCGTAACAAATATAACATGAGATGACGATATGAAAAATGACTCCGCCTTGTAAACGTTGTTCTTGCGTTAAAAAGTCATTTGGGAAATCATTGATTGAAGGTGGAACACACTCGTGTTGGCTCGACTCTTCTGCGAGCAAGTGGCGCCCTCCTGAAACCGACAAACTTATTATTGGATAAGACTTACTTAATTGAAATTGTCACCGAAATTTGTATTTTTTTTCTGGTTTGATGTAAAAATAGAATAAAGAAAAAAGACGGTTGTAAATAAAATTGGAATAAACCAAATAGTTCGTCTCTTTCTTTGTCGTGTGGGTGCAGCAAACTTCTTCATTACAACAGTGTTAAAAGGACATTACGCAAGTAATGGTGCATTGCTACTTTATACAGCAGCGTAGAACAAAGGTTTCCCTGATAAAACGTCAAGAGGGGAGATAACATGCTCAAAATCAGGGTAATCAGCGATTTGTAACTCGACTTGACATCAAATTTTAGTGACGACATGATTTTATTAGAGACGTTTCTCAAACATTTAAAAACATTTTTTTAATGAAAATGTCAATATTTCTTTTAAAAAATGTTTTTTAACTTTCCCGCCATTTGCAATCAATCGGCAGTGGCGACAATACTCGAATGCGATTGGACAAAATGAAATTTCTATTACAAAATTGAAAAGAGTATTTTAAAAATCGTTTTCTAATTTCTCTAATCGAAAACTAACATCTGATTAGAGATTGCAACAATTTTATTTTAAAAACACTCATCTAACTACGTCATCGAATCATATGATCTGGGCAACATGGCGCGTATGAGTGAGCTCGAAACGTCGTCTGCCTTTCTCTTCCTACTTTTATTAGCAATTAAAGTGCCTTGTGTAGTTAACGATGACGAGCAATGTGTGAAACAAGATGCGTGTAGTTGTAAATTTAATAACGGATCTTCCATAGATTTAAAACCAGCCACAGATCAATTAATTGACGACAGGTAATATCGTTTGATAAGATATTTAAAAAGAAAAATTTTTTTTTTCCCTTAAAGGTTTGAAGCTAACCATTACAACAACTCAGAAAAATTCTACTATAACCCCTGTAGGAATATTGTGGTGCCGAAGGCAAATTGTACAAATGTAGCTGTACGTAGATCACGATTAAAGTTTTTATCAAATGACACTAAAAATATTTTTATCTTGCGTAGGCCTGCGTTATTGTAAATAACATGAACCAAATTAGTTTAGGACATGTCAGTGACAGTGACTTCCAAGTTAATAAAACAACTGGTCAATTGCATATTGAATACAAGTCAAAAAACGGGTAAGGAAAAATTAAAAACAAATAAAATTAATTGACAAGGTTTTTTTAAAAGGACGTTTGACGTGAAATTAATTTGTTCCGATAAAGAAGACAGCGTTTTAACGTGGAATAACGAAACAGACTCACCAGAAGTTCAATACGTAAAATGTAAAAAAGTTAAAATAAAGAATTTGAATATTTAATTTGGATTCACTTACAGTCGTTGACGTTGACATCCAAGTGTAATTGTCTCGATAAATGTGTAACGCACAAACCGCACTCAACACACAGTGGGATCTCTACTGGCGCAATTCTCATCATTATGTAAATACTAGAAGATAAAAAATTTAATTTTATAATTTATAAGCATGTTCAATTTTTTTGATTTTTATTTATTAGATTGGCTGTTTTCGTTTCTGTTTATTTTATTGGTGGCATGATTTTTTTGCATTTTTTTCGAGGGGCTACAGGCACTGAAATGATTCCTCATTATGATTTTTGGGTTGATTTACCTGCTTTAATCAAAGTTTGTTTTCACAATTTCATTACAAATAATTCTATTAATGGTTTTTTTTTTCTTTCTCTACCGTATAGGATGGAATTTTGTTCACATTGAATGGATGCAAACCCGAAGCTTCTTACGATAGGATTTAAGAATTTATAGATGTAAATTATAAATGAAATTAAATAAAATTTTGTAAATTTTCTAAACCAATCACAGATGTCACTGCGAGTCATTTAGTTTGATTACGTAGAAAATAATTAAAAAGAATTTGATGTGGATCGATGCAAACAAAATTGGGTTAATGTCTCCGAGTCGATTATACCCTGTCCCTGGAGGCAACAAGTTTGGAGAAAAGGACGACCTCCTACGCAATCGATTGTCTCGTGACAAGCACCAAAATAGCTGCTTCTTACATGGCTCAGCTCAAATTTATCGGCATTCAGAAACACGAAAAAAAAAATTTTTTTTTCTTCTCTCATTGAGAGATAAAAAAGGGAAATTTAATTTGTTAGATGATATTTAAATTTCCGCTTCAATAAAAGTATAGACCAGTTTGAATGCTATTTTTGATTCGGTTTGGCCTTTTCCAGTTGTGTCCTCCCGAAGGAGAAGAACTCAGAAAAGGTAGAGACAAATACCAGAGTGAAAATTTAAGAAAAAAAAAAAAAATTGTAACTTATTTTTTGATAAAAAAAAAAAAAAAAAATCAATAATTCATTAAAAGATTGAAAAAGAAAATGTATGATTATTATTATTATAAATGAAAAGTAGTTGCGATTGTTGTATGGTTAAAATAATTTTTGTTTGATTAAACTCGTCTCCTGAGCAATAAATTGGATAGTGATTTTTTTTTTTCCTTTCAAAAACGAAGGATGGGCAAATGAGAATTTAGCGAAGGATGAAAACCATAGCAACAGTTTCTAAGGTAACGCAGAATCTAGGAGGGAGGGTGTAAGAACAACCAATCCAAAGATGAGATGGTAAAGGGATGAGTCACGTGACAAGTCCACCAAAGAAATAACGTGTAGACCCGTGGTTTGTGTTCACACACCAATTTCAAAGTGTTTTTTGCATTCAACCTTAAATCCTAAGATCGTGACAAACCAGCCAATAAACGTGATCAAAAGGTGAGTTTATCTACTTAAATCCTTTATAAACATTTATCATCTTAACAATGTCAATCATAAATGATCAAATATATTATTGAATATTGACAATTTTTAAAATATAAAAACATAAAAACTTCAATTACGACCACATTTTACGACTCGTAATGAAAATATTGTATCAGAAACATATCGATTTTTCCCACTCAAAAGATTCTATTTAATGAAAATTACTTATTTTTCGACAGTCCCCATGACAATTTTATCAAATTGCACTTTAATAATTAAACCAACTCTTATTTACTAATGTTTTCATTAAAGTAACAGAGATTGCAACAAAATCTCTGATTGATTTTTTACTTTTAATATATACGCGTCAATGGTCAAGTGCATCTAACTAGAATGGACTCGCAAATCCCAAATGTCAACCACTTAAAATGACGATCCAGTCGAAGGTGATATCGTTTATCATAAATTCCCACACGCAACAAATCGATATCATTTTTGACACTTTCCTCCCTTCAAATAGCCATCCAATTAAAATAATAAAAAGAAAAGAAAAAAAATCTCTTTTACGTATTGATTATATGAAAATCTGACAACCACAGCTCAAGTGAATTCAAACGTAGAAATCACTTAATAATTAAGTTGGATTTAAATAAAAGATTGCAATACTTACATTTCTTAATTTTAAACCGTAACATTCCATCACGTGATTTAAATCAACCAATGGGATCGATTTCTGTGTCTAGGTTTAGGTCACGTGGTGGAATGTTTTTGTTTAAAACTAAATTACGGTTCAAAATTAAGAAATTTAAGTATTGTACACGTATTTAGACGATTGCAATCTTTTATTTAAACCCAACTTGTCTTTTGGGTTGAGTGTCCCTTTATTAAAACCCAAAAATTAAATTGTCAATGATAAAATCTAACTATGTATGCGGTTTGAAAATGAGGGCTTGTTAATGAAATGTTATATTGCCAGGGAAACATAATTAGTGATGCTCATTACAAGAAAAATATTCTCCAAGGAGGAAAAGAATTTAATTGTTTGTATACATTGATTCCTCAAATTAAAAAACTTTTCACAAACAATTTATCACGCCAAATGGCTGTGCAAATTTTAATAAATTTCAATTTGCAAGTCAAACTACTTTTTTAACATGGAAACGAACTAACAATCCGTTCATCCATAACGTTATACACGTCACTTAATTATGATCTTTAATATCAAACATCAGTTCCGTCTTACAACATAAAAATTCTATTGCACAATTTTTATTACTACACATACATAGAGGGTAAGTCACTCGATTATCTTTTCTAAAACTCGTTATTTCACGATAAAGAATGAGTAATGAGGGCAATTGTTAGATGTATATCCAAAATTTTTATTCTCAAATGATTTGAACGTACGAGGGAGGAGTCTCCTTCAACGTCACGTGATCCTCCAGGTAAATCAATGAAGTTTTGCTGCAGTCACGCAGGCAAACGCGTGTGGCCCGAATGTGTGTGTGGGACGCGCTCCACCTTGCTACACATTTTACATTTTAAAAACGAACGCCGAGTGAACATTCAAAGCGAATGTAACGTGTAAGAAAATCATTTGACATCGCCTCGTCTGTATAAACACAAATCCTTTGACCATGGCCCGCAAAGGATTCCTCGTCGTCTCGCTCGGAAAGAAGAGGAAGAAAAAGGGCGAACAACAACAACAACAAACTGAACAGATCTTACTTTGCGTAAGCACAAAACACGTTACATCAATGGATTGTTTTTCTTTTTTTAATTTATTTAAAGTGTGAAAGTAGTTTTATAAGATATAAGATTTCAATTAACCCAAGGTATAAGGGCGGGCTAAAATCGATAGAAACGAGTGATTGAGGTCGAACCAGGCAAAACTCATTAAATACAATAAAATGTGTTATTTTTTTTTTTCTATTTAAAGGATGTTCAGAGATCAGATTCAATGATGGGCAATAAAGTGGCAGCCAGTAGTGAATCACAAGTGAAAAGTAGCAATGGAGTTCAAACACCTGGTCAATCGGATGATACAACACCGAGAAAATCAAATTGGCAAGTGATAGAACATTACACAGTATCGGGTTTACACCCGAGTAGTCCTAAACCCGATTTGGAATCAGCCGGAAGCAGTGGTGAACGTAAAACGCCATCAGCTTCTACATATGGACCTAAAGGAGATCTTTCTTGGTGGAACATTCGAGTTTTGTGTCGACATATTTTCGGTTTCCATCGATTTCGTGATGTTCATATTGAATATTTATATCAAAAATATTTCCTGCGATTAAATCAAAGTAATTTGATGTTCCTACTGGCACTTTTGCTTCTTATGACGGCCATTCTTACGGCATTCAACTGCCGTTACTTAGGCGGTTATGTAACATTGGCATCAGTTTCGTGTTTGGCCATTTTATCAATCATTTACGCCATTTTGGAGTTGATTCTTCTAAGAAGTTCTTTTAAAGAAATTTATTTGATCATCGTTTCTTACGCAGTTTTCATTTCTTTCTTTATTATCGAAATAATTCTCGTCTTGGAATCGGAACCTCGTACAGCATCAGCCGGTGTTTGGAGCGCTATTTTCTTCGTATACATGACACACACTTTATTGCCCTTATCACTACAAGAAGCAACGATTGGAGCTATTCTCTTGGCCCTTGTTCATTTGGTTACATCTGCAGTTGTCAACTACACTCAACCCTTCTTTTGCAAACAGGTAAATAAAATTAATATATATATATTTTCTCTTCAAATCTTGTCACCCATTATAATGCGGCTTGTGACATTATCGATTAAAATATGAAAAGAATTTTTCAAATATAAAACCCACCAAACTCGCTCGGTATGCAAAATGTTGCAAAGTGGTCATTCATAGCACCGACCATGGGGGTAGAGATCATTGATTGAACCAAAAAGGGAGAGAGAGAGATTGTATATATACATAAATTCAGCTATTACTTTCCTCGGCACGTTTTTTTTAATTCATAGGTAAGCGAGGTAAGCGATATTGAAATGTAAATCCACGTTGGCATCGGGCCAAAGTGTAGATACAAAATATTCTCACTTAAAGTTTCTCTTTACTATTTCCAAATGTGTCAATTTTTTTAAGTAAACATACAAATGAATGAGATCACTGTATAACTAAATCAAATTTCAAAAATTAATATTTTTAACTTTCAAATGCGAGAGTTATCAGCAACTACTTTTCATATTTTACTAGTACATGTCAACTAGACTAGGAATGTATTTATTTTGACACTTCTTATATTGATTTAAGACTAATTAACTGCAATTAAGCAAATCACAAATTAGTGGTCTTTTCAGTACGAACCTGTGCAGGTTCATTACAACAACTTTATCGATCTTTAAGTAAACGAGTAAAATAAAAATGAAAGAAAAAAAAAAAAAGACATCATTGCTTACGAATGCACATGTTTCCCATTTCAAAGTAAATAAACCAAATGATCAACTTAGAATTGATTTTCCCTCTTTAATATTTTCCTAAACTTCAGCTTTAGTAGTAGAGATTTGTGGAAATTACTGCCGAAAATCCAATTTCTGTTTTTTTTTTTTTTCTAACCAATAGTGGCAACTGCTTGTCAAACGCACTCAACATGCCTTTGGCCAAAAAAAAAAAAAAAAAAATAAATAAATAAATTTCCTTTCTCCAACTTTTTGAATTTACCTTTTTCAAGTAAATTGTTTTCACGCAGTAGATAAATTAAGAATTTGATGAAACTCGTATCAAATATTAATTTAGTTCGTGGCAAGGAAAATGTCAGTGGGAAACTAGGGCCAAAGCCAAACAACATCAATTTCCATTCTTAGACACTAAATATTTGATTAGACTGGGCTTCTTATTCTTTTGGTTTCCCAACGGGCAATTGACAATTAGAAAAGTTTTCCTTTACAATTCCTATTCAATCTTTTCCTTTGCATTTCTCTCGCAGATCATTGCCAACGGTTTTATATTTTTCTGCGTTAACATCGCTGGCATTTTTACTCATTATCCAAAAGAAATTTCCCAACGGGAAGCCTTCATGGAAACACGCCAATGTATTGAAGCCCGTCTCATCTCACAACGTGAAAATCAGCAACAGGTAAATATTTCCTTCATTTTAAATTACAAATTTACTCTACAAGTTGAATAAACATTTTTTTTTAAAAAAGACACCTTAACGGTACATTTGTTTTAGTCATTTAATACTTGATTTTAGGAACGACTTTTGTTATCCGTACTTCCAAGGCATGTGGCCATGGAGATGAAAGCAGATATTGCTGATCAACAAAAAGACACTATGTTTCACAAAATTTACATTCAACGTCACGAAAATATTAGGTGTGGATCAAAACAATTTGTTAAAAAAATTGAATTGTATACTATATTGTTTCTTAATTAGCATCTTATTTGCGGATATTTGCGGTTTTACAATGTTGTCATCGCAATGTACCGCTCAAGAATTAGTGAAAATGTTAAACGAATTGTTCGCTCGGTTTGACAAATTGGCTGCTGAACATCACTGTCTTCGCATTAAAATCCTCGGTGACTGTTATTACTGTGTAAGTGGGCTTCCAGAGCCGAGGCCTGATCATGCGCACTGCTGCGTTGAAATGGGTTTAGATATGATTGAAGCTATTGCGTGAGTAAAAAAAAAAAAAAAAAACTTTTCCGCATTTCATCATTTATTTAATCTTAGTCTTGTAAGAGAAGTAACTGGAGTAGATGTCGATATGAGAGTGGGTATCCACACTGGTCGAGTTCATTGCGGCGTGCTTGGATTGCGCAAATGGCAATTCGATGTTTGGTCCAATGATGTCACTATAGCTAATGCTATGGAAGCTGGTGGAATTCCTGGGTAAATTGACTTTTTATTCTTCTCATATAATATTAATAAGAACAATATCTTATATGTATATAGTCGAATTCACATTACTAAAGATACTTTGGACTGTTTGGCTGGTGATTACCAAGTTGAACCCGGTTATGGTGGCAAAAGAAATCCTTACTTACACGATCAACGAATCGAAACTTATCTTATTATTCCCAAGGAAAATGTAAAGTTGGCGCGTTTCTTTTCTTTAATTGAGTTTGCTAATTTCATTTACTAATTAGAGCGAAGCAAAGCAAACCACAAGTACACCAACACTTAACGGTAGTGTAGCTAAAGAGCTTCGAATTATGGGACATAGCAAACAAAGTATTCATACAAAGTAAATTTTCAACGACTTTCAAAATTGGTTTCCATTTAAAATGAAATTGTTTTATTTAGGAGAGGATTTTCCGAAGAGGAAAAAGATCCGCAAGAAGAAGTCAATGATTACTTGGCTCGTGCTATCGACGCGCGCAGTATCGATCGACTTCGTCGAGAACATTGTAAGAGATTTCTACTTACTTTTCGAAAGTCTCAAGTTGAAGACAAGGTAAGAACATTCACTCATTTTTATTTTGAATTTCATTATCTTGTTGTTCCAGTATTGTAAAGAACCGGATAAAATGTTGCGCTCTTACTTCGTTTGTGCTATTGTCATTTTCACGCTTAACGCCACTTCACAGATTATTATGTTTCCTTGGTACGTCATTAGAAAATTAATATATTTTCTTCTCTTTTATAATGACGTAATTTTACAGTAAATGGCTTACTCTGACAGTCAACTTAATAGGTCTCGTTGCTTTGATTAGTTCAAGCTCGCTGCTCGCTTTTCAATCATGTCAAGTAAGGTTATCATTTATTTAAATTTAACTTTTCTTTTCAACAATTTTTTCTTTCTTCAAAAAGTCTTGCCCGCATTCATTAAGAAAGTTGTCATCCAACATTTCTCACAGTCGCAATTTAAGTCAATTCTTAGCTGCCAGTGTGATCGCTATTATTTTCTTGACGACTCTTCCTCTATTGGTAACATTTTGATTTAAGTAGACAATTGCAAAAATTGATATCATTCTTCAAGTTGTTTTTTGATTCTGGTGATGTTTTCAATTGCATTGGTCTTGTCAATCAAACTTTATGGAATAAAAGTCAAATGGAGGAAAATGGTTTAGTTTTTGGAAACGAAGAATCCTTACCATGTTTTTGGCGATACACTTCTCATTTCCCAGAAGTAAAATTAATTAATTTTTAAAAGAGTCTTTTAATTACAATTTCTTCTCTCTTTTAGTACTTCACCTACAGCGTAATGTTGGATATGATTTCATGCGCTGTTTTCCTCATGTTACGGAGCACTCTTAAATTAATTTTATTAGTTTCAATGAGTGTCATCTATTTCATCTTCATTTTTCTTCTCAATTCTTATTTATTTGATAACAGAGATTTACTCTTGGTTCTCCACATAAAGTAAAATAAATTGAAGACTTTTTCCAAAAAAATAAAAAATATCTGACATGATATTTCTTTTTTAAAGTGGAGATTCTCAAGATGTACTTCCAACCAAGTACACAACTGTTTTGGCCGTTTTGGCTTGCGTTATTGCACTTTTTATTCATGGTCAGCAGACAGAAGCCACTTACAGACTTGACTTTTTATGGAAAATGCAGGTTTCTTTTAGCTGATCAACAGAATAATAAATTTGTGCATTTACAATTTCTTTATCCTCTGGCAGGCAAACGAAGAGAAAGAAGAAATGGAACATCTTCAAGCGTATAATAGGAGACTTTTAGGCAATATTCTTCCTTCGCACGTAGCTGACCTCTTTTTAATGTCAGATAGAAAAAACGAGGTTAAACAAAAAATCAATTTTACAACTTTTTAAAATTGATCGTGTTTCATCTGTTGCCAGGATCTGTATTACGAACAGTGCGAATGTGTTTGCGTATTATTCGCAACAATTCCAAACTTCTCAGAATTTTACGTCGAATCTGATACAAATAACGATGGCGTTGAATGTCTACGACTTCTCAATGAAATTATTGCTGATTTTGATGAGGTCATTACACACATTTCATACATTTTGAAATGAAACAATTCATTCGGTTGTTTATTGTAGATTTTAGGTGAAAAGGAATTTCAGTGTATAGAAAAGATCAAATCAACAGGAGCAACTTATATGGCTGCTTCGGGTCTGACGCTAACGACTTGTGATATGGTTAATCATAGTCACGTAGTTGCTATGGCAGACTATGCCATCAAAATTAGAGAACAACTTGCTTACGTTAATGAACATTCTTTCAATTCTTTTAAAATTCGTTTAGGTATAGACACATAACAACCACGTAAACAAAATATGTAAAACTAATTAATTAAATATTGTGTAGGCATGAATGTTGGGCCTGTAGTAGCGGGTGTGATCGGTGCAAAAAAACCTCAATATGATATTTGGGGAAATGCGGTCAATGTGGCCAGTAGAATGGATAGTACTGGCGTATACAACGAAATTCAGGTAATATGTTAATTTTTCATTTCCCTTATTTATCAAAATGTATAATTTATAGGTAACGCAAGACGTATATCAAATACTTAGTGCCAAAGGATATCCATTTCAGTGCCGTGGTATGGTTAAAGTAAAAGGAAAAGGAGAAATGATGACTTACTTTTTACGAGGACCAAGAACTTGTCAAGATGATTGTGCTAGTTGACAGCAAATAAAGCATTTCTCAAGTGTTGTGCACCATTAATTTTTCTGGTAAAACACAGGGTAATTTCTTAAATTAGTTTTATTTTACTCAAACACACGCTCCAGTCATTTACCTGTAGATACGAATGGTTCTAAATCAAAACAAAAAAGTTTTATGTGAATACGGGTTGTAGATTTGTCACCGCTTTTCTAAACTGCCTTAAATAATCTTTTGTCCTCTCGTTAGGCTCTTTGACACAAGAGGTCGCGGCAGCATTATAAAATGTGATATGAGAAATTATTTTGCGGAATCGTTTTAAATGTTGATGCATATATAATACATACATATATCTTTTTTCACTCTTGTTTTAGAAAGAGTTTTATTTAGGTGCGAGCATGTGATACCACTTATTAAATGAGTTCTTTTCCGCATTTGTGAAATAGTTGAGCCACATGTTGATTATTTTTGAGTCATCTCTATTGTAATGAATACAATTAACCGTTATCCAAGTGTTTGGCAATCACTTTTACTTTGTAGACAATCGGTTTTTCCGCATTCATACATTTGATTGATTATTGTATTTATTTATATATGTATAGTAAAATCATTTTAATTCTTCAATCTTGCTTCATTAAATACACAATTTTTAATTATAAAATATAAAAACTAATCGACTTGTCTTTGCCGTGTGTGTAAAACCAAACAACAACAATCCTCACGAAAAAAAAACAATATTCAATTCCATTTCAGTTTGGTCGGTTGTTCCAGAACCAAATCATCCTAAAAGAAAAAAAATTTACAAAATAGATGAAAATGTGTAAATAAAACTATTATTTCTTGAAAACCTACACTAGCGAGTTGTCTTCCCAAATTACCAATTGTGATACAACCACCAAAACAAATATATGGTACCCAGGAATAGGCATGATAACGTAAATTAAAAAAATCTCTTTCTACATATCTGCAAACCATCAAAGAAATATGTTAATATTTTAAAACACTCGATAGTATATTGAGAAGGCATTACTTGTACAAATCAGAATAAGTTAATAATTGAGTGATTAAAGTGGCTGCAATGGCTGTGCTCAATCCCAATCCAAATCCATGTTTACTTCGATCACACAACCACCACAAACTAACCGACATTCCAGCTAATGTCAGTGATAGATGAAGATTACTTGCAAAATCCAATTTCTATGAAACAAATAAATATTTATACCTTATATATAAGATAAAAAATAAATATTTAATAAAATACAGCATTGGCTTGATTGATGCCCACGTAAAATGCGATACATCTCATAACACTGGCCCAGTCGACAGGCAAAGCCCATGAGTGATTTGACCGGTTTAAATGAGGATATAAAAGTCCAATAAGCACTAGTAAAAAAAATAAAAAAATTAACATTCACAAATTTCATATATATTTTTAAAAGTAAAACCTGATCCAGATCCAGTGATAGTGGAAACAAATAATGTGCATAAAATGGCAGTGGTCACATGACAATTTAAACCTTGTTGTTTACGTTGCAATTGAAGTATGCGATAAAATATCGTGAAAATTACTCCGGAAACAAATAGAATTAATCCGCGATAAATTGCTCGCCCTGTGGCCGGTGAATAATTCAAACCACGACGAAAATTCATTTTTGAAACTGAAAATACAAAAAAAAAGTAACTAAAAGCTGCATACTCAACTCAACATCATAATTCTACTCCTTTATCTGATTTACTAAAAACACCTGCAACAAAAAATCCCACGCGTTCGAATGACTCATTTTACTCTCAACCATTATTTATATTACTGCTTTATAAAATTACCTTTTTTCAAATGAAAAACTTTAAAATAAACAAACAAAGGATGCTAAGGTTAATACTTACAATAAATCGATTAATACATTCTTCCTATTTAGGATTACAAATTATTCGGCTTCCTATTGTTTCACATGATATTTGTGCAGACGTCTTGTTATTTACTTGTTAGTTATTTTAGATCTGGATTGCCACTCTGATAATAAATGTTCGAGTGGCGCTTAGAGGTAAGCGACGCCCAGTCTGGAAATCAGCTGTGTCTTGGCGCGACGAAATGTGACGTCATCGATTAACACCAATCGTAGTAGAAGAAAATGTCTGGTGACGTTACCTGATTTGGGTCGGCCAATCACATTCAGTTGCTGTAGTATAGTGTGATTTTTTTTTTTCGGTTGCTATCACGATCGTATCACATAAGTTTGCACAAAAATAGTTGTTTTGGTAAATACACAATCACGTTGTCTTATCGTGATATTTAATTGACTGGAAAAGAAACTAACGTCTTTAATAAAATAATCATTGCGTAACATTCTATATTAGTAATAATGTATTAAAACCAAACAAATTAAAAAATTTGCACTATTCTTTAAATGTATTTCATAAATTTTCAATGATAATAATACCTAGAACTGATGATAGATGGAGCTGTAAACAAAATGGCGACCAAGGGGAGTGTATTTCAGCAACGGGGACGTACAGATTCTGCAATATTATCAAAAAGATTTGATGCCGATGGAAATATAGTAGATGTAAGGACAAAATTAATGATTAAAGAAATAAAAATACCTGGCAATCGATCATTTTAGGTGGAATCGCGGGATGATGAAGAGCAAAGTGAGAAACTTGATGCAATCGTATCACTGCTACTCGCAGCTGGTTATTTTCGAGCCAGAATTAAAGGGTTGTCGTCATTTGATAAGGTTTAAAAATTAAGATCAAATACGAGAGCTGAAAAGAAATAACAATTTGACTTTAGGTGGTTGGTGGAATGGTTTGGTGCATCGAAACGTGTAATGTCGATATTGATGTTGATTTGTTGTTCCAAGAAAACTTAACTATCGGACAAAAAATGTAAAATCAAAAAAAAAATTGAATATATAAAATATTTAACTCACTTTCATTTTGTCAGATCGTTGACTGAGAAAATTGTAGCTGTATTACCCAAAATGAAATGCCCTCATCGCTTAGAACCGCATCAAATTCAGGGATTAGATTTTATTCACATATTTCCAGTGATACAGGTTGATAGTTGCCGTCACATGAGTCTATGAGAATATATAATATGAGAATAATATTTTTACAGTGGTTAGTGAGAAGAGCTATTGAGACGCGTGAAGAAATGGGCGATACAATTCGTTCATTCTCAATTTCACAGTTTAATAAACATTTTACTGCACCACAAGTACAAATCTAAAAATTAATTATCTCATGACAATTTACATTACTTATTTATTTATTTGTCTGTCTTTAGGATGAATTTTTCCTCCAACTTAAACCGAAATCAATTTCGACTCTTACTCACGTTTTGGTTAGTATACACTTCAAATAAAAACCAATAAACTGAAAACATGTAATAATAATTTCATTTAGGAAGTGTACAAACCTCGACGCCGCTATCGAAGACACATCTCGCAGCAGGTTCAGGAAGAAAGTCTACAAGTGCATTCCACACTTCTAGAATATGGAAAGAGACAACCGTTTGTAGGCGACATCAAATCCAAGGTTTAAACATTAAACGTTATGTAGAAATATTGTACTATTGATGATTTGTTAGGATGAGACCGAAGCTGGGCGAGAAAAAAGTGAAGAGGAGAAAGCAGCTGAAGAAGTATGACATTTAAAAAAAAAACTATACAAACAAAAAATTGATATCGTTGATTCTTCAGCGTGAGAAAACTCTAATGACGGGAATGTCGGCTACCGAAGATTCAGAAGTGATTTTAAGAGTAAATCCTACATAGACTTATAACTGAACTTGGTTTTTCTTTTTGTAAAAAGTTGAGACTTCCAGCCAGTGTAGTCGATTCTCTCGTCAAATCTGCAGATATTCAAAAATTGGCATCGATGGAAGATGTAATGCACTTAAAATCTTACTTTTATGACCTCCTAGGAAAACAAAACTTTTTTGCAGTTGAAACCTAATGACAAAATAGAAAGATTAAGTGTTGAAGAAAGACACAAACGAATCGTGTCGTCGTTGAATAAACAAATTTCTCAGAGAAAAGCAATCGTTGATGATGTAAGTAAAACTACAAGATAGAAAAATACTCCAAAAATTATTAACACGTTTATAATTTACCAGATTACCAATAAAACGAAAGAGTTGCGAGAAAAATTTTCAGAACAGCAACAAAAATTACACGAGGTTTTTCTCTAACCATAACTAGAAAAATTCAAAGTTGAAATGAATAAATTTTATTTCAGATTGAGAATAATAAAGCGACGTTTGAAGGAAATTTGCAGAAATTTGATGATATTGAAGCAGGAGAAAAGAAGAGGTGTGTTGCAACAAACTAAATTGAAAATATTATATAATGGGCTGTTTTTATAGTGTGTTAGAGAAATTGCGTACTCTGATAGCAATGAATGAATGTCTTAAAAAACAAGAACTCGAATTCAAAGCGCATTGCAAAGTAAGATCTTATCAGAAAAGATAAGTTTTGACTAAATATTCATTATTTACATTAGGAGGAAATGCAGAGACTTCAATTACATTTAGAAGAATTGAGAGGAGAAGAAACAGCTGGAGATGCCGAAGATAAAGAAAGAAGAGAACTGGTTGAAAGCCAACTTAATGCAGATCGGGACAAACTTAATAAAATTCGTCTGACACTTGTAAAATTGAATTCGTTTGACTCATTACTTTGTTGAACTCACAATTCTTTAACTGCAGGCAAAGAAAAATCGTGAAATTGCTGTCATTCAAAGGAAATTAGACGAAGTTCCTTCGCGAGCAGAATTGAGTCAATATCAACGAAGGTTTATCGAATTATACAATCAAGGTATCAAAATAATTAGAAATCTTTGCATTATACATGATACAAATTCGTTTCAGTGGCTGCAACGCATAAGGAAACGAAACAATTCTATACTTTGTACAATACATTAGATGATTCCAAATTGTATCTAGCTAAAGAAGTCAGCTTACTCAATTCTATTCTCGACACCTTCACTCAGTAATACTTTTAAAAATGATGTTTAGGACAAGCCTAATAAAAATCTGTATTACAGGGCAATGGCTTCCCCCGGTGCCAAAGAGCAATTTTTAAAACAATTTGAACAAATTGTAGAGGGAATTCGTGTCAACAAAGCAAAATTAGAAAAGAAGAAACAAGAAGAAAAAATGAGACGAGATCATTTGAGTGATATTTACCTGGATCTAGTTGAAAAACAGCGTCTCTACTTTAAAACTGTAAAGAGTTTGAAAGAGGTATAATTAATCATAATTTAAAAATATTTTCGATTCATACTTTGTAAATTCATTACAGGAATGTCGTAAGAACGAACAACTAATCACGAAACTAAAACGTCACGGACAATAAGAAGAAAAGTTAGAAAAAAAAATTTATTTACATATTCTACAAAATATACTAATTCTTTAAATGATCACTAAAAAATTGTGAACTGGAAGGGGGTTAAAAATGGAATGTGAAACCAATCACTTTCACATAATTTTTTGGAATGTCAATTTTTTTTTCAAGTAACAAAAAAATTGGCACAAAATTTATATTTAAATACATTATTAAAAAACGGATATAATTTGCAACTATTCATCAAAATAGTGTAATAAAAATATATATTAAAACCACTCGCGATTAAATAGCTGCAATTCATCAGGCACAAAAAACACGGACGGATGATGACATCACTTACACTTTAGAACCTGCATTTTTCCCATTGTCAGTACGACGCATTTGTAAATGATACTTGGACACAAACTGTTGATTAGGGGGACGGTACGAGTTGGCTTGATTTGTTCTTTCATTTTTCATCCGATCCGACTGTAAAAAAAAATTTCCATCATCGCTAGTCCTTTCCCTATTCCTACCAACATCCAAAGGCACTCGAGAATGAGATTTTCTCGGTAAAGAGTTTGACGAATCGGACGGATTAAGGTATCTACGAGAAGGCGGCTGCACAGTTTCATACTCGTAATTTTTTACGGGTTTTCGATTGTCTCGTTGATTCAAAAAAAATGGCTCAGGTTTCTTTTGTTGACTCAAATGATGTTGGATTTCTTCATAGTTCATGTAATGACTGAATTTATTGGGGTCAGCGATTCCTTTGCGACTTCCCGGCCTTGGAAAAAAAAAAAGTTTAATAAAATATATTTTATATAAAAATGATATTTTATAAGGGTTGGCTTTCAAGGACATAACAGACCTTTCAATTTCTTTATAAACGTCATAACTGTGTGATCGTGTATGTACAACTTCGGATTCATATCTCTGTAAAACGAAGGACAAACATAGATGAAGCAACATGACAAGTCAAAAATGGGTGCAAAGAAAAGAACATGCAAAAATATAACTAGAAAAACGTGCGGTTCTCTATGAAAAGTGTCCTCCAGTTGTGCAACTACCTGAGGATAAATTTGACTGTGCGTCCTAGAGTGAAAGTATTCATGAGACGATGGCACCTGGAAAGAATATCGCATCGGTTCCTGCAAACAACAAGCAAGTGGCAACAAAAAAAAAAAATAAAAGTGAGTGCCAAGTTCTGCTCACCCAAAGGGAACCCATACATACACATCTGAGTGAAACATGCAGAAATGTATAGAGTAAGGGGCAAAATTAGTGCACGAATAACAAGTCTTAAACTTACCTTCTTCAAATAATGCGGTTTACGATCCTAAAAAGAAAGAAGCAGCTAAGTAATACGAAACACCACAGAAAGCAAAAACCATTTCAACACATCCACCAAATAAAACAAAAGTCAAATATAAAATTAAAATATTCGTTTCTTACTTGTCTTTCCATGTGATATTCATGCGGCCTTGGAATTCTGTCATCGCCTGGATATTGCCCTTGTCGTTCCTGATGTTTCTTTTGGTGTTGCGCTCTTAGTTGAGTCATTCGTTGTTGTCGAACTTCATGATCAGTAGGTCCATTATGAGGCGGTTGGCGTTGAAGAAGTTTGCGGTACTGTTCTTGAATTCTAATCACACAACATTGAGCATATTAAACTTTTTCTCAAGTAATTACATTTACCGTTCTTGTTCTTCCTGAGCAGCTTTGCGAGCGTGTAATTTCTCCGCTTCCAGTTTTTGCTTTTCCAGGTCTTGCATTGTGAGTCGGGGTAACTGATCAGACGGTGATTTCTTTGGTTTGCCAAACCTGAATCAGAAGTATTTCATTTTTAAACGACTCTAAAATTTACACTTATTTCGCCTCTTTACTTAAAAAATCCTTTGAAAATACTTTTCTTTTTAGGACTTTTTTGACCAGCTCTTAGAACTTCATCAGGCGCAAAGTCGCCGGCCATTTTGGTCTGCCATAATGCACCTCGCCCTAAACCGGAGCTTCCACTTTCGCTTTCCTCATCAACTACAAATGAAATTTGTAAAAATTAGAAAAGATTTTAATCATAAAATTAATCAATAAGTATAAAAGATGCGAAAACTAAAATCGTGTTTCAAGCAGTGCTGAAATTGCACGCGGTGATGATGTGCCCATCTGATCTGAGGACCCAATAAATGTTTTTTTTTTTTTCATTAACAATTTTGAACTTTGTTAAAAAATAAATTATAACCCAATCAAGCCACAAATAAATACAAAACACAAACGTGCATTCGTGCTCATTTAGTGGATCCCCGAGACTTACGTGTCTCCATGGCGTCAGCGCACTTTGGAGCATCGTACGAGCGGTCAACGGCTGCTCGGAAACTTTCGTTGCAACCGCGGCCTTTCACAGCCTTGACCGAGGGCCGAACAAAGTTCTCACCCTCTTCTTGCTCCTTGTAATTCGCTGCCGCTTCTGCCATCCGCGTCTGCAGACTCTCCAAACTGCTAGATTTCTTCAAACCTAAAATCGGACCAGTCGTCGGTTTTCCATCTATACAATAAAATTGTTTAAAATTTGATTCATTATTCTTTAAAAATTATTGGTAACGAACCTTTAGTTTGACTGGGGTTTAATAAAGAGTCTGCGGAGTTGGCCCGAACTATAAAAATAAACAAAAAAAATTAATCATTGGAAAATTGTAGCAAAGTCAACAAACTCACAATCAGATGGACTTGAATTCTTCTGTTGATTTCGCCTCTCTTCTCTCGCTTTTTTACTTCGTTGATACGTATCGGTGTTTTTGGCATCCAGATGCGCATGTCTTTTCTCCGACATACTTTGACGACCAAACCCATCTCGGGCAAAATTATTCGCATCATCATCAAGCGACAACCTTCGCATAAAAATAATTGAAGATTCAATTCGCCTCAAGTAATAGGCAACTTACTGGCTCATATAAACTGCCGTACTGTCGCCACTTTGCGATTCCGTCGTATTTGCATGTTGAATTGTTAAAATATTATCAGGAGTTGCCGGGCGACTCGTTTTTCTTTTCATTCCCTGAAAACAAAAATTTAAAAAAAAATTAACTAAATAAAAAGTAATTTAAAAATTATCATTACATCTGCAGGTGAGGAATATTCATCTTCAATTATAATTGAATTATCTACGGTCATATTGACAGTTGGTGCAGCTACGGACCCCATTCGTTGCAGAGAAAGTAATTTATTTGAGTGATGAGGTGAAGGACTCTTCTGCCACGAAATGTCGTGAGTTGCTCTGTAATAAGATTCATTCCTCAGAGTCGGTGTTGATGGAATATTTCGTTGTCCAGTGAGTCGCTCAACTACGGGATTTTTGATGGGTACGTCCAATCCAAGATCTTTATCTTCGATTTTTCGCGGCGTCGAATCTCTTTGATCTAAGTTTCGACTTTCATCGGAATCGCGGCGCAGAGAATATGGCTGTGAAATAATGAGCGAAGTTCCGTCTGAGTGTTCACTCGCTGCAGAATCCGTATCCAACGCCGCATAGTTTCCATATTGAGCCTCAAACCGTGATCCCGATAATCGCCGCGAAATAACTAAGGTTATGGCGTTCGGATTAGGCCCTTCTTGTTGAATTGCGCGTCTAAGCGTCTCCATTGCTGACGAATTGGACATTCCCAGCAATGAAAAATCATTGACGCTCAATAACTGATCATTTTCTTGAAGGCGACCGTCCTGAATTAAATGATAAAAGTTTATTACGAGAAAACAAAATGAAATAATAAAATAATCACTTTAGATGCAGCGCCTCCTTTAATCACAGATTTAACAAATATTCCTAAATCTGTGGTTCCTCTAGGTCCAGTAGATGTTTTTCCTTTCACACTTACACCAAGACCAGCAGATTCGGTATCATTTAAAGGAATGACCAAAGTTAACGTTTCTCGATTTTTTAATAATGGAGGGGAATCATCACTGGATTTAGCTTCAACTCCATTTTTCTCAATCGCAACTTGTGATCCTCCATCAGTCTAAAAAAATTAAATATAATAATTTATTAAGTCCAAGACAAAATTATTTTAGAGTATTTAACCATTTCCCTAGGCAAGTTTGGACTCTCAGCTTCTTGACGCGACACAACTAATTTGACAACTCCATCTAGCGGCGTATTCCGAAGAATAGTCACAGCCTCAGTCTGTGATTTGCCTGTCATTTCAATACCATTAACCTTGAAAAAAAAAATAAACCAATTAACATACAATATGAAAGAGAAATCTATAATAATAAAATTTACCTCCAATAACCTGTCTCCAGACTTGAGCCTTCCATCTTGAATTGCGGCTCCTTTTGGCAAAATATTTTTTATATAAATCGGGCAATTCCCTCCTGCAGGATTGTCTCTAGTGGTGACACTAAATCCTAATCCATCCCCACCCTTGGTTAATTGAATATGAATTTTCTTGCCAATTTTCCTCGTATTGGCCACTAACATTGTATTTGACGTCGGCCGATTCGCTGTCGCAACAACTGATTTCTTAGTCGGGGTAACTGTAGCTACTTTGGGACCAACTCGACCATCATTTTCATCTAAAAATCATTATTTCTTAAATGGAAAATTAAATTAATAAAATATACATTTTACCTTTAAGTACACGAAGTTTAATCTCTGGAGCTTGTAATGCATCCTTAAAAATTTCTTGAGCCCTGCAAAAAAGGAAGCAAAATGTAAAATAAAATACAAACAAGTACTCAAAATGGACGCCCTCAATTATTAATGCAATTCACACGTGTTTTTTCGTCCATAAAATACCTTCTGGTCGAATAACGTAAAGACGAGCCTCTTATTAATCGCGATCCATTTACCAAATCAAGATTAACTTTTCGGTAATATAACCGACAAGCTAAAGAATTAGTGCGAGTCAATTCCATGTTGAAAAAAAACTAAAACTCTTATCAAAACTTTGTATTAAATGACTCGCCCACTCAACTTCTTCCCTGTTATGGTTGGATTCACTCAATGTGAAGGTGATTTCCTCCTTATAACATTTCAATATTTTCATTTGACCAAAACGCAGCCATTATACTAGATCCACTCAACGGTGAAAAATATTAAAAAAAAAAAAATAAATCCTCAAGTGTAAAACTGGTCGGCAAATGGAAGCAAACAATTGTAAAATGCGCAATTAACAACAAATGAGTCATGTGATGCAATATTCAAAGACCTTCATAATCTTTTATTACTTATTCCTTTTCCTAGTGTCGATCCTTGAGCTATCAAAAAGATTTTTTTCGATTGCTTAAAAATCGTTACACGTGTCGACAAAAATTAATAGCCAATAAAACCTTGTATCCAATTCTTTTTTTATTACTCTCGCAAATCTGATTTAATAATAATAATAAAAAAATGTATAATAACCTTTGAAAGCTGACATCTAATAAACACTGGTCATTAATTTCTACAATTCGGTCTTGAACTTGTAGTCTACCATCTCGATCGATTCGACCACCTGGTTCAATGCCCTGCACTACGAGACCGACGTCTCTGGTGTAAAACAGGAAATTTTTAGAAAAAGATTTTTTTATTTATTTTTTTAAAAAAACTAAACTTACTTTCCAGTTTCGTCGTAATCAGGTACGACATGAATACCAAGTGGTCCGCCTTCGTTTTTTAAAACGACCAAATTCCTGTGTGTAAAAGTAAAAATTATTCAACCGATCAACTAATAGAATCGTATAATGTACGTGTTTTTTGAGGATAACTTGCTCGATGTTTTATTCAAAGATTCTTTGCTTTGATACTGTAAAAATCGTTTAATTCAATTCAAATTGCCTGCACTTTTCACATTGAAATCGATTACCCTATAAAGTTGTCGATCAGCCGCATCAACCCATCTGAATGTCTCTGCATTATTCCCTAGAATAGATAAACGACCACTTTCGCTTGAAAATCTCTGAAATGCCTGAGGATGAAGACCATTGGTAAATCGATGACTATCACTTTCGGTCGATTCGTCTTCTTCACATAATTTTTCTACACTTATCTCCTAATATAAACATTAAAAACAAGTTTTTATTTCTTTCAAACAGTATTGATTTTTTTATTTTACTTACTTTACAACTTGAGCCATCAGGTGCCAATTCATCATCACCCAAAATAGCAGCTGACCACCGTTTCATTGGATCTGAATTAACGTTTGGAATGGGAGAAATTCGATTCAACGCTGGTTCACTTCCCCGCCTCACGTGTAGCGGGGTAAAACCTACAAAAAAAAATATTATCAATATTATAAAGTTACAAAATTAATTTAGTTTTTACCTGACGGAATCGTATCACAGTCGATTTCCACATCATTTCTCGACGAACACCTGGATCCGGTACGTTTAAAAATATCGGGACTGTCAGTGCCTAACGAACTTGTCGTACTAAGCCCATCACTGTGAGTTGGCACGACGATGGCCGGTAAACCTTGTTCTTCATAAGCAGCAAATAACTAGAAACGAATACAACAGGGCGTGACAACAATTTTTAATCCTGTCAATAACCTGCTACTCACCTGTTCGCGATCATCCGCAACATCTCGTAATCGATCATCAGGATCCAAAATTCCTCCGTCGCTAAAACTCTTCAAATTATGTACCGCCACCCACGACTCAGTTGGCTTTTAAAAAATAAGAAATAAAATCAACTTTTGCCACATCCTCAACAGCCCGAAGCATTTGAAGCAGTAGACCCCGAATGAAAAACCTTCCTTAAACCCTTTTACAACTAAATTAAATTAGGTCTGCTAAATAAATTATATTTATAGGACACATGTCAATTCGTTATCGAAAGGGCAACGACTAGAAAAAAATCATTCGACTTTATTACCGGCAAACAAATTTCCGTTTTACCTTTTCGTAGCTTCTCTCAACTTTAGCCAAATGATACGTACGTCGCCGTCTGTTGAATAAACCGCAAACTTTGTCGGCGTGTGGGGTCAAACATAAATTCCTCCCACTCATTTTGCTTACTAATTTTAACGTCGATCGCACTCCATCACCAACGATCTCGTCACAATTCATTTACAAAACACTAGATAAATTCTTATCTATGACACGGCAACAACTGAAATTATTTCTCACCCACCGACCGAATTGTTCTCACACACGTAAAAAAAATCCTTAATTCCATAATTGATGTACACAATGCCAGGTTAGAAAACTATTTTTTTTTCTTCCAAGAATTGCAAAACCATCGGTCACTCATTAAAAAGTGTCATTTGCCAATACAAATTACGTAATATTTTGTTTTTCCTCCTTTTCTCAATCGAAAATGGCAGGTGTTAAAGATCCAACCATCTTTCAGTGTCAAATATCGAATCAACTGTTTTGTGTTTCATATTTATTTTTCACATCCGGGAGCTTTGCTTCCCTTCATATTTTACTATTCGCCCAAAACGAGGAGATACAAATCACATTTTTTAATTTCCCTCTTTCCATTCATTAACAGTGAACTTTAAAATGGGTTACTATTCTTCTCATTAAAATATTTAATCAAACAAAAACTAAAATGGAAGAATTTTATTTTCCTTGTTCTTATCTCAAAGCTAATAAAATTCTTTAAATTCCTTCCCGAACTTTGTCTTTTCCGTTTCCGCCGTTAGATGCCACTACTCATCACCGTCCATTCATTGCTTTACTGCTTTCAAAGACACACGCTATTGGTTCATAAAGACTTGACGAAACAAATCTCCAAACAGGTTAAAGCCCTACTACTCCTCTATGATTGGTCCAACCTATGACGTCATAGCATGTATCTCCACCTCTATTAAAATTGATCAATTTCACCCTTCCAAAATGTGTAACCCGCTTCTCAACCTTGCACTCTCAAACGTGCGAGTTGTAGGTAGTTGTTTTTAAAATGTTACACTCTATTAATTCATTTACAAGCATTCTGACCCAAATTAAGTTATATAAAATAAAAAATAGCAATTACATCACAAAGAATTAAAGCAATGACCTTCATTTTTTTTCCATTTTTCAAATTAAGGCGAAAATTATCAGGTTTGTAAGAAAATTACAGTTGTTAGCCCCAATATTAAAAATGGGAAAGAAAAATATTTAGCGGAAACAAAAATAAAAGGGAAAAATGTCGTCCAAAACATTTGAACGGAACTAAAACATAAAAGTGCAGGATATTCCTCTCTGCCTGAGGAAATCCTTCCTTTAAAACATTTTTTGTGACTAATTTGAAGGCAAACCAAATTTAGTCTCAATTTTTTTAAAGGAATGCCCACCCTTGAAATGGATCCAAAATGAAATTCCTATGTAAATCAACGTGAGAGCAGCAGCATCATGCGAGGAAAAACAAATAAATTACAAGCAACGAGATGCCCCGACGAGTCACGGACCCCATCGCCTTTTTAAGCCTTCAACGAAAAAAGTTTATGCTAATTTCCTAAGGCCTTGACATCTATTACAAAAAAGCCTTTTCTTTTTACCCTCCATAATACATACCTTTCCAGTAGCTTTTTTATATCTTGTTACGGCTTTTTCGATGAGATCTTTGACAGGTAATTCGCCGTTTCCACAAGGCACGACCACGCGCACGTTGCCGAAACAAACAGTCACTTTCATTTTTCACGATTAAAAATCACCTACTTGGGCTTCACACCCAGTATAATTATCCAGTATTACATGAGTAATGAGCCACTCTCGATGAAACATCGCATAAACACCATCCAATCTTGTAATTTGAGCACGTTGACTAACTTTTATTTCAACGCACGCATTTTTTCGTCTTTGAGCATCTCCTCCAGTTCGTTGTTGCTGCTTCGTTTCACATTTATCCGATTCCAGTTGTTACCGTAAGCATACCGAATGGAAATTCCTTTCAATTCTTTTGCCTTAGTTTTCCTTCTCGAGGTAAATTCTTCGTATAAAAATGCTGCTTGTCAGAAATTCATCGTGTTGCTGCTGACCTCTAACGGTTGAAGTTACGAATTAATTTAAGCGCGCATGTAATGACGTTCTAATACCCTATTGGTTGAAAATAAATTACATTATTTTTTTAAACATCGTCTAGAATTTTAATAAATCAATATTTACAATTGGAAGCTGGAGTAAAAACGCACATGTATACTACAATTAATACAATGTTTAAGGCACACATTCTAAAAAAAATTTACATGGACATTTTGTTCGTTCTCTTGAAGCTAAAGGCTAAAGGTCTATCCTCCGTTTTTCAATTTTTTAATAAAAATAAATTGAACTTGATCAAATGAAATTGGAATGACGCAATGCCCATAGTGGGACTTAAAACTGGTCCCTTGCCAACGATTAAATATTATATTTTAAGAAAAACACTAAAAAAAACACATCTAAAAAAAAGTTTTCACAAAAAAGTTTACAGATTTCAAATAAATAAAAAAATGTCGATTAATTTGCATCGCCAATTGAATTTGTAGGCGAACGATATGTGGAAGAAACTGCCAAATTATGTTGAATCGTTTCTAGCCGGTCTAAATATTTTTGTAAAGATCTGTCACATCGTATTTGCATTACAGCATTTGGGTCTCTATTGTCCCCTGCGGAGGCACTTATGGATGCAGCTAGACTTCTGCAAATTAAATAAAAATGTAAATTAGATATATAAACAAAATTTTTTAATGAAATAATACCTTTTTGCCGACGAATTTGATCTATCACTATGAGAACTTCTGCCTCTTAAATCTCTAACGGGTGGCGTTGCACCTAAACGATGAATTCGAATATGTTCGTCTGGTGATGAAACACTTGGAGGTCGACCTTACAAACACAAGATATATTACAATCAAACTTTAAATCTTTAGATAATTCTTACTAGAATTGACATCTCTTGTATGGGGTCGCCATCTATAGACGAGATATTTCATTCGGCAAATGGCTACAATAACACGAGCAGCACTACGGAATTTCATTAATGCAAATTGACGTCTCGGCATTCTAGATTCTAAATATTGATTCGTTGATCCCATTCCTGGGACACCAATTTGGGAGATCATTGCTAATGTTGCGTCTTCTGTTTCTTGAAATCCCCCTAACACAACCAGCAAATATTTTTTCTGATAGACGAGGGCCTTCCGGAAACTTTCCGCACGCAAATAACGTACGTGCAATCGACTAACCTAAATATGAATTTACAATTTCAGTTAATTTGTTCAAGCGGAGTTTTTTTTTTTTTTTTTTTTTTTTTTTTTTTTTTTTTTTTTTACTTTTTCGTGAAGTTTTTGTTGATCACTACGTGTAGACAAATCCTCCCGACTGCCATTTAAACTTGACGGAAAGTGAAAGGCTGATTTCAATTGAATTACTTCAGCTTCCGCTTTATGAAGTGCTAATTGGAGTGCCGCTCGTTCCTGCGCCCAACTCATCCTCTCTACACTGAGAGCACTATCAGTCACACCCGTCGGTCGGCAAAGCGACTAAAAAAAATGTACCCCAATTAATAAAAAAAATTATAAAAATACAAACAAGCTTCAGCGAATACCTGTTCAGCTATCATTAATTTCTGTCGAATTTTAACAATTTCTTCTTCAAGAGCCATTTGAGTGCGCCGTAACTCCATTTTATCTTCACATAATTGTATAACAAAACCCACAAGCTCGGCATTTTGATGTAAAACTTGTTCCAAAAATTGCTGTAATCTATTTTCATCTCCAGAACCGGGCTAAAGTTAAATACAAATTTTATATTTAAAAACGAGATTAAAGATTATCATCTGAAGCGCAATAAATTCGACTTAGCTGCATGACCTAAATCCGTCAATTTTTTAAAATAGTTATTTTATAAATTGATAGCTTTCCAATGAAAACTTGTCAGGTCACTACAAAATGCCCTCGAATTCTTTTTAAAAACCTTATATATACACAAAAACTAACCGCAGGGGAAAATTCCGTTCTTATTTGGCCGATATTCCTCAAAAAGGTTTTTAAAATGAGAACAACATTTTGAACTATGCTGTCGCCTGCACCGAGCCTTAAAAAAAATTATTATATAAGCTGATAATCAGATAAATGGATAATATTTATTCACTGCTGTATAAAAGAATCTAAATCCTGCTGGCATTGGAATAGGAAGCATTGAAATTGTTGCTTGGCACTTTCAATTAAATGAGTATCCTGTGGTTGTCGATAGTTGTACGAATCGGCATTTACCTATTAATTAGGAAAAATAATGAAATAACTTAAAATACCCCCAAAACATTGCGTACAGATTCAAATCCTTTTGCAAGAAAAGAAAAAGATGTTTTCTGTTGTTCAGACTCCAGATCTTTGCGTAATTGCTTCTCTCTTTCTTTCGCATGTTCAATTTCTCTGTCAGAATTTTGTACTCTTTGATGTAACTGTTGTATTTGAAGTTCCAAATCCCTCTGCAATATTTTTGCTAAATTGAAAAAAGATTAAGTTACAGAAAAATGAAATTACCTGTCTTTGCCGCTCTTGTTCATGTTTCAATTCTTCCTCCCTTTGCCTTTCTCGTTCCAACTGCCTCTTCGATTCCCATTCACTCTCTCTTTGCATTTCCCGCTCCCTGTCAGTCATATGCTGATTCCTCAGTTGTAACGTTTCAGTTTCCATAAATGCAACGCGTTCCCTTTCCCTTTGAAAGTTTCGTTTCAATTCTTGATTTTGTTCCTAAGGGTAAAGAAAAAGAAATCATCATCAGAAATCATGTTTTGTTTAGTAATCAATATAATACCAGCGCGTGGTCCAATTTTTTATTCAATTGATGAACTGACGCCTGTTCGCGTTCTAAATCAGCACTAGATGTTGCTCTTTCCTGGCAAAGTCTGTTATTGAGCTCAATAACTCGACGTTGCTCCCTTTCCAATGCAGCAGTCAAATTGGCGCTATGATCAAAAGCAATTTGACTCTCGTCCACTGGCTCTCGTGAGATTCTAGTAAGACCAAATAAAAAATATACTCTTGTATTCATTTCACCTGTAAATTTTCATACCCGCTTCTCTTGTTCTGAATTTGTTCCAATTGTTGACGTGCTTTTGAATGATTTAAACTTTCTTGTTTCAACGCAGCCATCGCTTTCACTTGACTATCTTTAGCTACTTCAAGAGATTTTTGTAGTTCCTACAAAAAATATTTATAACATGTAAATTTTCAAAGATTAATATCAAATACCTGAATAATTTGCTGATGACGATCGATTAAACTTTTACATCGTCTTTTTTCAGCTTCCATCGCTTCTTGAAGCTGAGAAAAATTTGACTGTTCACATTCTAACGCTTGCAACAACGCTTGTGAACGGAATTTTTCACTTTCACAAGCAGCTCTGCAAACAAAAAAAATCAATTTTAAATAAGACATTCAAATAAAAATACAGTATTAGTAGTAAAGCAGCATTAATTACTGGATTCATTCAAACTGGTAAAAGAATAAAATGGATTTATCAAATTTCCTACGCAACTCAATAAACAAAATTATTTGCCTATTTTAATCTTGTCACGTACACACAAATCATGCAATATGTCGTAAATGTAAAATAATCCCTTAAAGTACTGATCCAAAACAAATAACTAGCATGCACAATGCATTATTGATTTTTCGCATTCAGAAACCAATGCGAGGGCAATAACACCACAATTCAGCTCTGAGCATACAACACATGATCATTCGCACTTTCACATTTTAAAGCAAATGTTTAAATATAAATAAAACTTTAAAGATGTGCATTTGAATGAAATCTCATGCATCCAAACTCTTCATAAAATAAAATCATATGATTTGAGTCAAACTTACAAAATACACTCCAGGTTGAACCTTGTGAAGAAAGAAAAAAAAAGAAAATAATAAAAATATAAACTAAAATGTGTGGTTATGTGTACAAAAAATAAAAATTAATAAAGTGAACAATAATAGTACAATAAATTTACAACAACTAACATCAATAAAACGGCGATATATTAAAAGAGCACTTACGTCAAAGACTGAATTTCTCTTTTATCTCTGTCGTTCATCGCTTGAAGTTTATTAAATTCTGATTTAGTTATCGTCAGTGCTGTATCCAAATCAGCATTGTTTCCTTTCTCGTAACTTAATTGAGAAGACAAATCTAACGTTCGTTTTTTCTCCATTTCAAGACTCAATCTCAACTCTTCTACTAACATTTCCTTCTGTTTAACGTGGTATTCGGACAAGTCAACTAGGAGCGTAAAAAATTATATCATATGTTTGTAGCAAAATGTTTAAAATTGTTTACTATGTTTTTTGAGATGTCTTTCTCGTTGAGACAAGTCTTCTTCCAATTTAGTTATTTGTTTTAAGAGTTTCTCTTTTTCCTTAAGATGATGAAGTCTTTCCTTATTTAATTGTTTGACATTGTCTTGATGAACAAGAGACTCTGGGTCATTGAACAGTTTTTGCATTTTAGTCATAACCTGTTTCTGGTTTTCACTCTAAATAATCAAAAGTCCAAAATAAAATTTATTTTCTTCAATGTACTTGGGAATTACCATTTCGTTAATCCTTTGTTCTAATCGCTCAATGTCATTTGAATTAGACTGATTATTTCCTAAAAGATGTGTCCTTAGTTCAGCTACCATCGTTTCTTTTTCTTTTTGAAACACAGTGGACACGGATTGAAGTAATAAATTGCTCAATTCTGCAGTAGCTTGACCGGTTGTCTAATTATATTTATATATAATAAATAAATGATTCTTTACAAAGTATGAAATCAGATTTTCTTACCCGCAAGGAGGCAGTAGCTTCAGTTGCTTGCATGAGCAAATCTTTAAGAGCAACAATTTCAGCCAACAATTGTTGCTTCTCATTTTCCCACGCATGATGCAATGTCCAAGCATCGGAATTTTGTTCGGGAGAACGACTATTGAACGACTTAAGCAGCAACAACTCCGAGAGACTCAATACCTTTAATTATAAATATTAACTTTAAAGTTAAAATAAATAGCACAACACGAAAAAACTTTACCTGAACACCCTCTTTATGCACTTTTTGTATTAAAGATTGCATCTCTTCAGGTACTGAAAATTCTACCGGAGAATCTTCTAACTGTACAATTTGACTATTTTTTCGTAATTGTACAGACATTTCATTACGGAGTTGGTTAACTTGCTGTTTATGTTGCTCTTTTAATCTCTCCACTTCCTCTTTCTAATAAAAAAAATATTTTTATTTGAATCCCAATAAACAAATGTTAACTCATTTACCTCCATTTTCAACAAACTATGCAAAGTCTCCATACTCTCTTGATACTGTTCAGTTTCGTCTTTTAATCTCTCTATTTCACTCATCTGCATTAAACTTTTCGCTTCCAAAATGTGATGATGTTCTTTGGTATTCGTCAATTCTTCCGACATCTGTTCCAATTCATTTCTAGTCGTTTCCAATTCTTGTCTCCAATCTTTATCCGTATCAGTTTCCTCTAATCTCTCAATTTTCGCTTCTAAATTTTTGATTAACTCTTCTTTTGACCTCAAACTTGAAGCCAGCTCTTCGTTAGCAGTTATTAATGTTTCGTGACTTTTTTGTAATTCAACTTGTTTTTCATTTGAATTATTTTCCAAACGAACCATTTGTTCCAGATCAGATTGCAATTTTAAATTTACGTTTTCTAAATCTTTGAGTTCTACACTTTTCGTTTCTAAAAATTCTCGACTTTGTTCCAGTTGCGACTTCAGTTTAGGAATTTCAGCCAATTCACATTCGACAACAGATTGATGTTTCCTTGCTCTTTTCAGTTCCTGAGCATTTTTTTCCGATTCTTTCTTCTGATCTTCAATTTGCTGTTTCATTTCCTGAATCATCAAATGCAATTTTTTAACCTCTCCTGATGACGGCGCTGTTTTGGCAGAACCGCGAGTGATTGTCGTTTTACTATGCGCCGCTTTTTGATACTTTTTGCACAATTCATCATTTTTAAATAACAACGCTTGCAATTTTTCATTCAATTCTTCTTTCTCACGGCCGAGTTTTTCGATTTCCTTATCTCTTTTCTCTAAAGCTTCCAACTGTGCTTCAATGTCCCCATTAACATTTTTGTAGACTCTCGATTCCACACTCTTTAATAAATCAATATTAATTAAGTTTTTAATGGATTAAATGGTTTTTTTGTTATTACTTTATCTTCTTCAACCGTGTAAGTCGAATCCAGTAACTTTCCAGTATTTTCCTACAATAAATTTCAATCAATTCGTTTAAATAAATAGTAAATAAATAAATAGTATACCGGCGTCTTTTCAGATAAATTATAAGTCTGATTTGAATCTTCCGCTTGATGACGTGCAAATTCAACCGATTCGCTCATCTTTTCTTTTAAAATCTCCATTTCACGTACAAGTTCATTCTAAATTAATAATTACATTAGGTCACAATAAACTAAAAACTTCACTTATAAAACTTACTTGTCTAATCGCACTATTTTTAGCAATCAAATCTATCCGTTCTTTCAACCCAGTGATTTCCTTTTCTTTCAGGTTCAACTCATATTTCAATTCATCAACTTCGGACAACAATTTTCCCTATTAACGAACAAAAATATCATATTTACCTTAAAAATGAAATCAAAACATTTCTCCTTTGTCTGGCAGTTATACATGCATACAGCAATATAAATTCACTCTACAAAGGATTAGAAGATAATTTCGAAGAAACCCAAGGAAAAAAACTAGTAGATAATTGTGTTAAGTCAAAGAAACTAGAAGATATCATCATGCAGTAAAAAGTTGAAGTTATATTTGTATGTTTTTGTGTTTGTTTTTAGTAGATGAAAATTATGTCGGCAGCAGATGTTTTTGGAGCAGTTCTTAATGTCACTTCTTTTACCTTCTCCATCTGATGACTATCACTATGCATTTTCATGTCTGCCTGGAGTTTGATCAAATCTTTTTGAGTCTCCTCTAGCATCGACTGAACTGCATCATAATCTTCTTGTAGCTTGGTCTGTAAACCAAATATAGTTGGGTAAACGCCGCCAAAGAGAGGCGCAAAGAAAAATAAAATAACAAAAAAAGGCCAACATAAGACACCAAAAAGTAAGTAAGTAAGAAGTTAAACGACAATTACAACTTAAAATAATCATCGACCTGTAAAAGGTTAGGCAAATTAATTAACAATAACAAAAGTATAGTGAATAACAAAATTATAGTGATTAATCAAACTAATTAAAATATTAATTTATTATTGACAATATATATCATGCATTGAGTGTACCTACAACAGCTGTGAGTGAAAAGCAATTTGTTATGTGTAATGTGTAATTTTTTAGCTAGTGCTTGTAACTTACAAATAATTTAGTGCTTATTTAATTATTTAATTAATTGCATTGCTGATTGTTAAAATGTTATCTCACCTGAAAGTCAGTTAGATGAGCCACTTCTCCTTGCAGGGTCTCCACTTGCTCTAAAAGTGTCTCTTTTTCCTTAAGGACACCCCTAAGCGAGTCCACTTCTCGTTTCCTCTGATCGGCTAATTCCAAACTTCTTTTTACCTCCGTTTCTTTGTCGATTAAATTTTTCTCCTGATCTTTGTTTGTACGTTGGAGCGCGTCAATTTCTTCCTGACTTGCTTTTAATAACAGTTCGACGCGATGCAATTTCTCCTCAGTGTCGCGAATTTTCTTGTCTAATGCTGATCTTGCAGATTCTTCTTTTTGCTACAATAAAAAAAATTAAATTAAACTGCAGTACAACTCTAAGATCATAGTATCAAAAACGAAATGCTCAATTCATCATTACCCCATACTTAAATGGACTCTTGTATGGCTTTACTTGAGATACTTTGATAATCGAATATAATTCTTGTAATTCATTAACATTACGAATGATACGATCTTGTGTATTTAACATTTTTTGCATCTGAAATTTTTTTCAATACTTGCATGTGCCATTGAAAAAAGTTTATATCTTACCATTTGTTCGGTTTCTACTGATACACAATCACCGGATTCTTTGCACCTAACTTCATCTAGAGTTGTTTGCAATTCTTCCAACTCTTGAGTTAGATGATCAATTTCTTGATTTTTCTCGTCCAACAACGTTTGAGCAAAAGCGGGCATTGATATGGAACTAAATTGTTCTTGTAACGTCATCAACTCTTGCTGAAATTATTTAAAAAAAAAAACAGATTATATTGAAATTGTTTTTATATATTATTATTATTATATTATTAATATTAAGTGATCCAAAAATTGGATCGATTAGTAGAGTTTATTTAAAGCGCTTGAGCATTCGGACGTTTGCCAATGATCATGTTCTAACGCCTTAAACAAAATCTAAAGTTTAAAATGGACCTTAGCAGGCCAGATAACTGTCACAATTCTGCTGTAATCAAAATATTTTATATTTTACGTTAAATCAATGATTAAACACTTGCAGTTAAACACCTTGTCCATCACTTACTTTCCATTGCAACCATGTGCCTTTAAGATAAACATATTTTTCAAAATACAAGTTGTAAATAGACATTATTACAATTGAAAACGCCAAGTTCAAAATAAAATGCTAGAACTCATCTATATTATTGCATCACAAATAATTAACGAAACAATACATACAAGAGCAGCCATTAATAGGAAAAACAAACTTGACCGTACTCTAAATTACACCACACGTTGTAACGAGAAATGGAAAATCAATAGAAACTGGGAGTAGCCTAAACAGCTAATCAATAACTCCAAAACGTTATTTTCTCTAATTTTTTTAAATGTCATACCTTCAAACAGTTATTTTCCTCTCTTAGTATATTCCACTGACTGTCGGCAATTTTCGGTGTCAATTTTAGTTGTACAATTTCGTTCTCTCGAGCAACAAGTTGATTCTGTACCTGCTCCAACTGCTCGTTCAGCTCTTCGATCTTTTGAAAAAAAAAAACCAAAGTAAACATTAAATTTAGAAATATAATTAATACTCTTAAAATAACATTCTACCTCCTTTTCTTTTCTTTCCAGTAACTCTCGATCTCTTTCAACGCCTTCTTCCAATCGAGCTATTCTTTCAAAAGCTAAAGTGTTGTCGATATTATGTCGCCATTCTTCAATTCGCGCTTGTAAAGCCGAAATTTGAAGTAATTGTGAGTTCACTTGTTGTTGTAATGCTTCTTTATCTTGTACAAGTTCCTACAAAAAAAGACAACAGTAATAAAAAACAAAAAAAAAACAATTTAAAAAAAAATTAGAAATCTTTATTAACCTCTTCTATTTGTTTTTGTTTTTTCAATGTCATTTCTAAATCTCGAGTCTTTTTAATAGCAGCTTCTTCAGCTTTGGAAAGGGCTTCTAACTTCTCTTCCAGTCGCCTCATGTCATCGAAATATGAAGGACTCGAACTTCGGTTGATGTCATCAGCTTGCATCGAACGAAGTGCTTCTAATTGATCACGCAGAGAGAGTTCTTCACTTGATGGAGAACTCATAGACGAAGCAGAATATTGAATTGATTGCAACTCTCGCGTTTTACGCTCCACTTTTTCTTCCAAATTTCTTATCTGTGAGAACCAAAATTTTGTATATTTTATATGGCTGTGCAAAAACTCAAATTTTTTACTTGTCCTCTGAGTTCTTGAATAAAACTCTGTGAACTACGATATTTTTCCAGTTCCCTTGATCGCGATTCCAACTGATCTTCAAGAAATTGAACGTGCACTGACAGTTCATCTGTCGTCGATGCTGAACGAAAAATTTCCAATTCACTAACCAACTCCTCTTCCCTGTGACTGCTTTGTTTCAACATGTTTTGAAGATTTTTCACTTGCTACAAATTAAAGTTCGTAAATAGTTTGCAATAAATGATATTTTTCTAATACATACCTCGTTCAAGTCTCTTTCGATTTTGTTCTTTTCTTCAACCTGTGTTTCGAGGTTTTTGACAATTTCCTGCCAATCTTTCATTTGATCAGATAATTTTCCAAACTCAGCTTCGATCTGTGCCTTTTTCTGTAGTGTTTCTTCGTGTGTTTGTGTTGTATCCAGAAGTTGACTCGTCAACGACTCCAACTGCAATTACATCATTAAAATCTCATTTAAAGTACAGTTCCAATTATAGTTCGTTACATACAACACAGTGATAAATTGACCGTAATGACCAAGAGAATTTAAAAAAATATATATATATAAACTGAAAACTTTACGTGCTCTAAGCCATAAAAACCATAATTAGTGCTTTAGCGCTCCTTAATGAATACCAAAGTTATGTGGTTAAATTAAAATTAATAAAACCAGATTGTCAATGATGTTTTTAAGCAGCTGTTGAATCTGCGAGTGAAGCAGACCAAAGAATTAGCTGAACAATTTTGACTCACTCTTGAAACCAAAGGCAGAGCAGATATCAGAATTGAAGACCGTGTCTGAAAAACAAATTAGAAACTCAACACAAGAAGCTTCAACTTAAAAGTCTAAAAATAAATTTAAAAGGACATCTTTTAGTACAATTGCGACTCACACAGTTGCCACAATTATTTCATTATAATAAACAAGGTTATTGAGCTCACCTTTGAACTACAACTGTTAAAAGTTCATGCAAGTCTCTTATGTCAAGTGAACTAAACAGTTTTATTCATATTCAAAAGTGGTGTACATTTTATATTCCATTCCACCAGAAAGTTAATAAATAACATGCAAATAAAACAAAAAAAAATCAAAGAAACGCCAACAAAATAAATAAAACAACGCAAGCTGTCAACATGTCAATCCACTGTCTGTACAAATTTGGTAATGCATGATACGTAAAATAATTACAAACCTCGTGAGAAAGTCGATCCTCAGATCCCCGTTGTTTGTCCTTCTCCCGTAATGTGTTTTGCAGTGAATTCAGGTGCCGTTGCAACTCTTCGCGTTCTTGTTCAAACTCTCCAGCTTGTGCCTGAAATACCAACTATTAAATTATTGATTATCAAAAGATTATTTCTTTACCTCAAAATATTTTTTATCAGCTCGTTGCTTATTCTCCAACGCCTCAACTTGTTGTTGCAAATCCTCGATTTGTTGGCGTTGACTCTCCAAATGTTGTTCACTCTGTGTAACTTGTTCTTCAAAAGCTTGTTCCAATTCACGGATCCTCTTATTTAAATTATGTCGCTCCTTTTCGCTTTGAAGTTGTAAATTATTATGATTTTTATGCAGTTGGGCATTTTCTTCTAAAATTCCTAATTAAAATCACAACAAATTAGCATAAATCCAGAATATTTAAACTTCTAAATATAAAAGGCCAGGAAATAAAAAAAAGGACAACACCCAACAAGCAAAACAATAAACTTAACAAATTTAAAAACTTTTTCCAAGAGTGTAACAAACCTTGTTCACCACAAGTGAGTTTACAGTCAGTGCTGGCATCACTCTTCACTGTACTAACTACGAACAACGGAAGGCAGGCAATCAAAAAAAAAGAAAATTTGACTGTTAAGGCAGGAAAAGGTACGTTGAACTAAAAATATAACGTAACATTTTATGTGCACTTAAAAAGAATTAACTAAACAAATTAATTAAATTTGCATGCAAAAAAAAAACAAATAAAAATTAAAATCGTGCAAATTTCAATTACTTAATGAAAAGTTGAAATAAAAAATAAATAAAAACGATCACGCATTTTGTAGGTCGAGATGTTTAGTGCTGGAAGGGTTAAAACAGTACTCCCGTGATTTAGACCACCACCAAAAAAGAGCTAAATATAAACACCGCTAGGATAACGCGTAGGAATTTCACCTTGTTCATGAGAACTGAGCCCCTCTGAAATTAGAGTGCGCTGATGGTTGAAACGAGTGTTTTCTTCAGCTATTCTTTCTTCCATCTCGTTAATTCTTATTTGAGCTTGTTGCAATTCATTCACAACATTTTCTCTCGCTTTTTCTTCTTTATTCAGTTCAACTTGCAAAGAGTCTTTTTCTTTCCTCAGACTTTCTATTACACCTACATTTGAAATATTTATGACACTCATTGCAAACACTTTAATGTTTTGTTTACCAATCGTTTTGTGTATTTCAAGTGCCAAACGTTCTCTGTGTTCGATCTCAGCAGTCAACTGAATTTGTAAATCCGCACATCTTGCTGACAAGGTAGCTGCTTCTTCACCGTGTGCAGTGGCCGTGTTAATTAATTCCATTTGCGCTAATTTTGACTCGTGGCACTGATGAACGGTCATTGTGAGGATTTGTAATAGACGAGTAACTGCCAACTGAAGATTTGTACCTATAGCTTTAAGAACACGAAAAAAAATTAAAAAAATTAAAATTAATTTATAGTAAATTGTATATTTTAAACCATTATAAATTTTTTTAACATATTCTCGATTTCTTGAGCGACTAGTCATGCACAGTCTGAACTCAAGAGGCTGGCATTACACCGGATATCTCCAGGGACTCTGACAACTCACCATGTGGTACACAAAATTAAATTCAAAGATTGCAATCTCATGTATTGACCAACCAAAACCACTCGAATCCGAGCAAGTCAAGTAGATAGCAATGAGACTGAGAAAAATGGACATCCGCATGTCAAATAGTCCCAAGTTATCCATGCTCATGCTGATACAATATTATAAAAAAAAAAGTTTCTTACAAGCAACAACTTCATCATTAAAGGCATCTATTCCTGATTCAGCTGCAGCCATTTCCGAAATCCGTACACTCAAATCTAATTCAAAGCCATCTTCACTTAAAAACGATAGCATGCTTGTGTCTACTGTAGCTTGCTCTTCTCCTTCTAAATCAATAAGATTTACCAATTAAATCTTAATTTCATTCATTCAATTCACTTACCATCAACTTGCGACTCTTTTGTCGGTGATTCTTGATCCGTAACATCAGCATTAGCAATTGCCGATAATTGTCTATTGATAATTCTTTCGATTTTGGAATACGTTTGAACCACATCACATAGAATATTTTTAGCAGCTTGAAATTTTTGTTCCAAATCATCGCTAAAAAAAAAAAAATTGTAAATGTTTTAATTTTAAAAAACATTATAAAAATTTCAATACCGTTCAACTTCTAATTTTTCAACTCTTTCTCGTAAGAGTGCAATTAAATTGTCAGTTTCCTCATTTTCCCGAACTCTTCGATTTATGACGTCGACAGGCTGCAGCTCCAAAGTGTCTCCAGGCTACCATAAACATTATCCCCATGGGTGAAATTTATCGACAAACATCAAATTTCCCCTTCTTTACCTGCTCCTCCTCCGGTTCCTTGAACCCATTTGTGTTTGTCAGCTGAGAAGTCACCCGGGCCAGTTCCTCATCGAAATGGTTCCTCAAGGCTTTCAACTCGTTCTAAATTATTTTCAAATATTTTAAAATATAATCAAAATTATCGATCAATTCGAACCTCTTTCTCAATCTCCCACTCTTCTCTCAACTTGACAAACTCCAATTTACAGTTTTCTTCCGCTTCGTCTCGAACCATTTTTAATTTTTTCTCTGCTTCATCTTCCAATTTCCTTTTCAGCATTCTTAAAAAAAAATTTAAAAAAAAGTAGGAAAAATCATTTCCTAAGTCAATTACATTAGACTCAACTCTTTTTGCTTCTCCATGTCGCTAATGATTTTCTTCACTTCCACTTCCATCTCATCTTGATGTTTTTTGCTCATTTTTCTCTGCAAGTCGATGATCTCTTTACGATGAACATCTTCCAGTTCTGTCTTCAAAGCTTCAGTGTCCAGAGCGATGGCCTAGACCAAACAATTTTTATTGCCAATTTCACCCAATCTCATCAATCATATTTCCTATACCTGCAATTTTTCTTCACTCGCATTCTCCATTTCTTGCTTCACTTTCTTGAGTTCAGTAGTGAGACGTCGTTTATGTTGGTCCATCAACTCTTGCACGTCTTTTTCATGACTTTCCTTTAACTCTCTTATACTCACTTCAAATTCTTTTTCCTTGACGGTCAAAACATGTTGTAACTGTTCAATTTTTTCTTCGTGTTCTCTTATCAAATTTTGTCGCATTTCCAATTCCATTTGATGATCCGAATCGAGTTGTTGTGCTATCTCTTCAAATTTACCCACATTGTCCACTGTAATTTCTTCTTGCCATTTCTCTTTCTCCTCACTCAACTCTTTGTCGTAACGATCCTTAAGGCGATCCAACTCTTCTCCGTGTTCTCGTACGAGTTTTTTCTTTTCCTTCACCATCTTTTCCACCTGTTCTTTCCAACTTTTTTCCAACTCTGCTATTTTATCATCGCATTTGACGCTCAATTCTTTCATTTCTTCTTGACATTGTTCCCTTAACGTCTCTATCACTACTCCGTGTTCTCTTTCGCAGTTTGCCAACGCTACCTTGTGCGACTCCAATATAGATAACTAAAAACAACATTAAATAAACATAAAGTTTTACTATTAAAAAAATATATTACGTCATTAGTAAGAATGATTGAACATTTTGGGCTATCAATATTAACGTGTCTGCAGTAAGAGTGCATTTTTTGTTACAAGTTCAAGTCTTCGCACTTTGCAATAATGCAATATTCACGTGGTTAATATTTTTACAAAAATTGTTCATTTTTTGATTATTGCGTGCGAGTATTGACATATTGATCACGTGTCACTTTGACAATAGACAATTTCTAGCCAATCGTGAAGCTGAATTTTGTATAAACATGTCAGCCTCCATGGATTATTGTTTTTAGGTTTATTTTTTAATATAATAAGACAAATCCCTCTTACCTTTTCAGCTTTCCAAACTTCAATTTGATTTGTGTGTCTCTCTTCGACTTGTTCCTTTTCTTTTCTCATATTTTCCATTTGTTTCTCCATCTTGTCACACACGTCATTGCGTTGCCTCTTCGCTTCTTCTAATTGCATTTCGTACTTGGCTTTCAGACTCGAGTCTGATGTGTCTCCTTCAAGTAGCAGTTCTCGTTCCTTCTGTAAAGTGGCCTGCAATCTAGTAACGGCCTGATTAATTTCTTGAGCTTTCTCAGCTTGCAATCGAACGTGAACAATTTCCAGTTGTTTTTCATGTTCCATTTTCATCTGTTGTCTCAATGTGTCCATCCTTTTCAAATATTCCTCCTCTACTTGTTTCTCAATTTTCCCACTCTCAACATCCAACTCTTTGGCCAGCTGTTCACTGCACTCGACCCGTACACGAGTCGTTTCTTTGGCCAACTCTTGAACGTAGTTGTTCTTGATAGTTGCCATTTCCCCTTCGTGCCGTGCCATAATGTCTTCAATTTCCTGTGTGTACTTTTCTACTAATTCCATCTCCACATTCTCTCTTTCACGGCCGACATTTACTTCCGCTTCTTTCCTCAAATTTTCTATTTCTAACTCGTGTTTCGTCTCCAGCTGTCTTCGTACTTCTTCTAACTGAAGTCGATATTGCTGCAACTTTTCGTCCAATTCAGTTCTATAATGTTCCTCCAACTCCATCACGTTGGGTTCCAGGGCATGTGGCGTGTCACAAAAATGTGTTAGTGTTGGCATTCGCAACAAAAACTCTTTACTTTCATCACCCGTTTCTTGATTAGCCCTCAGTCGTGACACTTCGTCTTCATACTTGACTTCCATATCTTGACATCTTTTCTCAAAATATTCTCGTAGATCTTCCATATCTTTAATATGTTTCTCTTCTAATTTTTCTTGCAACTTTCGAAGTTCATCTTCTAACATTTTCTTGTCTTCACTTTTCTCTTCCCTCGTTTCTTCATAACTCAATTGCTCGCTTATTTCACCACCACCTGCCACTGGCGTCGTCTTTTTGTACACAATTTTCTCCCCTTCGACTCCTTCGATTGGTTCTTCAGTTACGTTGATTTCTTCTTTGACAATTTCCTCGTATTTTTCTTGCAATTTCTCATATTCTTCTTTTATTTTCTTTAACTCAATTAAAACTGGACTATCATTGGCCTCTAACACTTTTCTCATCTCAGTTTGAATTTCAATGACGGCCGTGAATTCAGTTTTCAATGTTTCCTTCAGCACTTCAGTCTCAGCCATTTGCACTTTCTCCAAGTTTCTACGCAGCTCTGAAAGTTAAAACGATTCGTAAATTTGCATCGGTGGCAGCCAATCAATCAAACTTTATATCGTGCGTTAACGGCTTCCAAAAATTTTACTACCAAACCCATCTTTTATAATTCATGACTCCATTACTCATCCCATTATTTTTTTTTTTTTTACTTTCTTTTCCCTTTTTTTTTTGATGCTTTGAGTATTATTTTGAACACGATACATTATTGTATAAAAATTTTCTTACCGGTAACTCTGTTGATAAGTTCTTCTCTCTCATCCAACATTTTTTCCACATGACTAAACGATGTTTCATTCGTGTGTACTGCACTGTCATCTCCTTGTTTGTTTTTCTCTTTACAAAAAGTTGTTGCTTCCTTGAACTTCGCTTCTATTTCGTTTCTTAAGTCTGCAAGACGTTGCAAGTACTCACTTTCCCATTGCTCACTCAAGTTCTATAAAAGAAAAAGAAAATACAAAAGAATGAGAAGAAAAATTGAATTGAGCCAACAGCATAAAAAAAAATTTACTAAGCCATCTTTCATCAACTTCTATTAAAGGTAAACGCGTTACAACAAACTGAATTTCTTGCCAATTTATTTCTTACCACAACTTTTTTTATGACACTTTAAACAAATAAATGAATCAAAACAAGTGGAGCAAAAAGAGAAAAACTGGCAATTACAAGACAGAAAAGAAAAAAATTACCATGAATTTATCTTTGTAGAAAAGTTGAGATTTTTTTCTTTGTTCCTCTTAGAGAATTTAATGGCTATTAAAGTAAGAAAAAGAGGGGAAAACGTTTTTGGTAAAGAAGATGCGTTCACTTTAAGCCATTGGAAGACTTTATCTTAGTGCAACGTCGAGAGCAGGCCGAGTCAAGTGTGTGTATGAGCTTCTTATCTATTTGTGTGAATGTAACGGAAAAGCCAGATAAATAGTAGTAGAGAAACCTGTGGACAGTTTCTTCTTTTTATCTCAACCTTCCCTAGAAACTACTTAACCACACACAAATTTATTATTTCCGTTTATATGAATTGCAAACCGACAATTGAGATTTGAAAAAAATTTCAGAGTGTTGTACTTAATTGGCCCGAACATGTTAAAAAAAAATATTTTTTTTTCTCATGTCTCCCGCTGCACTTCCAATTACGCAATCGATTTGTAGTCAACTCATCAACTGAAGCCTCCACTTGATTAAAACTAATTCACAAACATCCAAAGCAATAACTCAACTTAAAACACAAATATTGGGCACATGTTTTCTTCGCACTACATGAGTATAGGTATACAAATCTACACCCAAATTTGGGTAAATAAAGAAAACGAAAAATAAATATTATCTCGCAATCTGACAATTTTATCTTACAATTTTGTTTGTTGATAAATTGATCAAACAAGGAAAAAATATCGAAACTTGAAATGGCTTTAACAGACAATTATCTTTGTCTTTCTAGGTTTTGTAAACAATCACAAAAACCGAACAACTAGCTATTATTGCTTTTAACTAAAGTAAATATGACATTGCAATTGAACAAATATTTTGTCTTATTTTGGGGAATTTTCATTTCTAGACACACACACGTAATAATTTTTTTTCTGTGATAGAAACGCGTCCAATAAATTTGTAACACCCTGTAAACAAAAAAAAAAAAATGTTTGCGTGATTGTGCAACGCTATAGATAGCCATCACAAAAACACTGAGTCTCTTTTTTTCACCTCCCAGATCGATTTTTGTACCACTCGAACAAACCTGACTAACAAAGTACACTCTCTTAACTCAGCAAATCGCTAATGCAAGCTAAACGAGGTGAAGGTAAGCAATTCCTACGAGTCAACTAAATCACTATTTTGACCATCTTAATTTTCCTCTACATTTGCCCACCCAACTTTCATTTCTCATTTTTGACATATTTATTACGCATAAATGACAAATGTTCAACACTCAGGTATAATTTATTTTTTTTAAAAAGTTTAGTATCTCTATAAAAAGCCAAGATCCCTACCATAGTCGTTTGGAGTTCAGTGGCCTTGTAATTGTGCAATTCTTAATCAGCCAACGTGGTCTTTTGTGTGTGTGTGTGTGTGTGTGAGCCTCAAGCTCGTGCAATCGAAAGCCAAACACTCACACACGTACACCCGAACTTGATCAATGTTATTTTTCCCAACTGAGTAAAAAACATCTGCTCTTAGCACAATGCAACCCCCTACTCATCGACTAAACTCCCAGTGTGATGATATAAAAATAATCACCACGACGCGATCTTTCGCCACACAAATGTACAATACGACAAAATCTGATTTTCCTTTATATCCAACAAAATGTCGATTTACTCCTCCCTTTGGCACAGTGTCAGAACGACCAGACTTGTATACTTTAGAAATAAATCCGTTTCTATTAAACCCAAATCAATATCAAATGTAGAAATACAAAAAGTTACGTTACATTAAATATTGCAATAGAAACTCAATTTCTTGAATGCAAGAACTTGCACCTACAAGTCTTCATTTCATTTTAAACGAAACCCCTCTTTTTCAATTAATAATTTACGAGTGTATGTGGTATGTACTCAAAATCAATATCAATTAAATGAACTTAAGTGAAAAATCTGAAACGACTTGAAATATTTACTTGTAATTTTATTTCCCACCTTTGACAATATCAAATTAACCTCGTTTATTTCGTCATTTAATTAAACGCATCAATTAAATGCCACCTCATTAGAAAAATGCGAACAAAAAATGCGGCTAAATGGCTTTTAAAGAGAAGATGGAAAAAAAAAAAAAAGAGAGAAAGAGAGAATTCTAGATGTACGAAAAAGGATTGATCAATGTAAATTTTTACAAATCCGACAGGTGTGTCGTTTCTCATGACATTTGCCTACGAGTAGTGAATGCAGTTTTCGGGGCGTTTCCCAAGCGACTACTCGCAAATAGAATCCAGTGGCTGCTGGATGGATGGAGATGATTCTTTCGTTTCTCTCGATACACCCCCACACCCTTCGCCATGTGACGTGAACTCGGCCCAAACGCGGGGTGGCTGATGCAGCTCGCACTCGGTGCTCCGTTCTTCTCTTGGCACACAATGGGATCGAGCCCCTCATCATCTCACAGACAACCACACCAACATCTTTCGTCATGGATAACAAAAATTTACGTGAGTATAGAAAGATAAAAAAAAAAATTTTATAAAACATCTTTTTTTTTTATATTTTTCAAATCTTTTTTTGTTTTTATTCAATCAATTATTTAAGGTGGAAATTGCATTTAGTTGGTGGTTGGGGGAAAAAAAAATACCGTATGTGGGTTGGCTCAAGATTATTTAGTTTGGTTGAATCTTTTACAATTTCCTTCCTTTTGTGTGGCAAAGATGAAATCGCGAGAGTTTGCAATTTGAGAATGAGATTTTACAATGGATGAGTCGTGCAATGACTCACCACAATAATCATTGTAATTATTCTCTCCCTCTAATCGATTTCTTTTAGCAAATCCTTAAATGCAGTCAGCCAGAATCCACTAACGGTGGAGAAAAGGGCGAAATCATTTCTCACACCCTCAACAAAACAAAAAATAGAAAAAATAGGTTTTTTTTTAAAAAAAAAAAATTAAGATAAAACTTATATTTTCTTTATGTTTCTTAAAAGATTGAAAGAGAAAAATAGAATGAATCAACGTCACTTGTTTTTCATTTACGCTTCTGTTTTTCTCCTAATGGTTGATTTGGGGCGACGGCGATATCCCAATCATCACTGGATGATACCCAAGGGAAATTACATGGCGTTAATTGAGCACCTTTTTCTTACAAAACAAAAAAAAAAAAAAAAAATATCCCCAGTCACAATTTTCCGCAAAATTTCCTGCCAAGAAAAAAAGGTTGAAAAACAAAGCACGGCCAAAAACCACAATTTATTGCTGACAAATCCTAGCTCGGTGTGAGTTTGACCAGTGGTCAATTTGTATGAGCTCCGTTGCAACGTGTCAAAAATGTGGTCTAATTGTGGTCAGACATTGTCCTAATATTGGCAATTATTAAAACTTGAAACTCATTTCTAATTATAAGAAACCCGGCCAAATATTTTCATAAACTAAGTTTATGTTTAAAAACAGTGTATAATAATCTCCTACTTTATTTACATTATATTTGCATTCTTGCAAGATTTGACGTTATTGCAGCAACAACAACATCAAAACTCGTGCTGACTTTATTCAATGTAAACACAATAGGAGGCTCATATCAATTCATGCCCACATATCAAAATCACATTTTCTTTAAAAAAAAAAAATATTCTACAATATCCAACATGTAAATTGCGTGTCTTACCAATCTTGCAAACACGTTTAGACCCATCATCCATCGGAGTTGTTGGCCGGTTGAATTTTACGTCTGTTCGTTTATGACCCAACGACCAAACACGATTCACCAATAAATTCCAAAACCGCCTTACAAAATTCCTTTTTACACACAGAAAACCATTTTTTTTTCTCTCTCAAACAACGTCCACTAACTCTAATTAAAATCAATTTATCAAATTAAAACAAGTGCAATGTCCTACTTGTTTCATTTAAACTGATTTCTCTCTCTCTCCCTCACTCGACACCCAATAAATAAAAAATTCAGTAGAAAGCAGAGCAAGTCTCGCACCCAACTCGGGGGAGATTTGCTCAAATTTATGATGTAGACTAAAACGAGAAAGTGCTTCGATTTTGTCGCTTCCAAACAAATAAGGAAAAATCGGTGCAAAGTCTTAAAGATGAAAAATATTTTAATTCAACACGTATCATTTGATTTTGACGGATATTCACCATGATGGTGGAAAATGAAGTGCCACACGAACTTATCATCGCCATCCGTTTTCACCTGTCATTAAATTGCTCGCACCAACGACCAAATTACCCAACATGCAACACTGCACTCCTCCCCCAAATTATTTTATCAGAAAAAAAAAAAAAAAATCATTGATCCAATCGTATTAATAAGAGACCAATGTCAAATAGATTTTTCATTTGGAACCGACCAACGACACGTCAATCACACGTCACCAACTTGTATCAGCACCAGGTGCCTCACAGGCTCAACTTGACGTTTACAATAACAAGAGAGAGACTAATTCTTTTACCAATATCTATTGGACTAAAACAGCAACAACAACAACAACAATGCTATATTCTATGGGGGGAAAGTGCACGTGCAAAACACACATTCCCATCTTAGTTTATGGGTAGTAAAACAAGAGGTTTTACACATTGCAATCTTATCGCTACTAACACTTGCAGTGGTTCACTCTTGTTTTTCGCCTGCAAACTCAACAGCTGGCATCGAGTAGATAAAGGGGTTGGTTAGAATTTTTTTAAAAAATGTTTGTGTTTGTGTGCATGATACCTGCATATGTGGGATTTGAGATGCGACTCAGTCAACGGCAGATGTTTTACAAGTTCAAACGGTTGCGCCAAACGATCGATCGTGGTCGAGTGACGTGTTTTTATTCAACAAAAGCAACCACCAAGTCGTATGGTGTGTGTAACGCATCTGGCAATTAACGGCTCCACTGCACCTTTGAGTCGTGCCAATGAAATGGCTCGGAAGAAAAGGTCCCCCCACCTCGTGCTAAAGTCCACCGCCCACGATTTTTCATTATCACTTCAATCAATAGCACTAACGGTGCAAGATTGCGCTGCATCCGGATTGCGTTATCATCCGTTCCACCTAATTATAAATAGAAAACACCCCTATCCATTCATCAAATTACTATATGACAAAAGACATAAAAAATTCAAAATTTCCTTATTCATTCCATAAAATTTTTACAAATTTATTGGAAATGTAATAAAAGGGTCAAAAGTTATCAAATAACATCTCGACATTTAAATTTGAATGAAAAACTGCGCAATTTTGCAATAACTTTTCTTTGTGACAAACAAAATGTTTACAAATAATTTCAATATGGAAACAAATGTGTCGCGCATTCCATTGCGCATCTGTTGGGCAGGATTAGTGTTCACATAATTAATTATGTATTTGTGAACACTAACTGGTTACTAAATCGACATTGGTGTTGACGCAGGAGTTCATAAACTCTATTCATACGAAAATAGCTGGTGTAAACTTGTATCTACATTATTCTACCATTCTGCAAGTTGCGAATGTAATATTGAATAATTATAATTAAATATTGTCAGAGAGGAAGCTCCAAAAATCACATAGAAAATCGTTAAATCAATTGATTTCTATTGAGTTGCTATACCACAATTTTAAAACTGAAAATACTTCACTTATCCAACATCAATAAAAGTAAACTTCTCCAAGACTTCAAATAAGACAAAATTTTGCCTATTCATCACATTCAAGTTTTTTAAATAAAACGTTATTGGAAATGTTATTCAGGGTCAAGCATACTTGCCCTTAAGCAGTACAAAAAGACCGCAATGCACTGTGCAGCGACTGTGTTGCACAACTGCAACACCCAGTCTTATTTTCTTCATCTATTATACAGTGCACAATTAGAAATTTTAAAAGAGAATTCTCATTGAGAGGCAAAACACAACTGCAGCATTAGAATAACAAAAAAAATACATAAAATATGAACCACTTTGTATTGCAGAGTGCACAACTAACTCAATTTATAATTTAAAAAAAAAAACTTTTTTTTATAAAATATTATAAAATATATCCTCATTAAAACTTGAGTCAACAGTTCTGCTTGATTACAAAAAAAAAAAAAAGTTAATTAAAAAAATGTAGTTGGCAAAGGATTAGCACATCAAACACAGTTGACGATTGGAGCGGAAAACATAAATAACATTAATTAACATTTTATAAAAGGCTTCTCTTTAAAATACACACCACAACTTTACAACGAGAAACCATATTTGTTAGAATTTAAAGCGGGGAATTATACTCCCAAAATGGATCTCGCACTGGCTTAGGACATTTGGTCCGAATGAATTTATACCGACTCAAATGGCCTCCACAAAATGTGTAACTGCGGCCCAGCAGGTGAACTTATTCTTGGCAAACACCTGCTCGCACATTTGCACGCGTATCACCTTCAAACAAACTCATTTGTGCAAAAATTTCTAAATATTATCTATTTCAACCAAAAAAAATCCGATATTTTAATGAGTAAAGTGAAACCTAATTAAAAAGACGGGAGGGAAAATGTAACAACAAAAGCGAGTTTCAATGGAAAAGGATTATTTCAAACATGGAAATGCTTTTGTGGAAAACATTGCCAAGAAAAATGCAAAATCGGTTTTGCTTCTTGCAATAACATTTCTCAAGGGGTAAATCTCGCATGTTATTCTTTATCTAAATCTTATGAAGTGCATTAAAATGTTTTTCCATTCGGAAAAACTCATTACCCGAAAGCAATAAGCGGAGGGCACAGGTTACCCGCGCTCTGCAATAAGAAAAAAAAATCTCAAGATTTGAGAAAAAAAAAAAAAAAAAAAAAAATCACACACACCTTTCATACAAAACACGAGGATTCAAATTTGTTTACCACGTATAAGAAGAGATTCGATATAAGGAAAAATCATTCTGCCTTTTTAAGATCAACTTCGATTTTCAATTTGTGCTCACCACGTGTCTTTATTTTATTAAAATTGAAACCTACTACATATAAGTACAATATTGAATTCCTACCTTCATATTGCCTTTAACTTTATTATAAAATTAAATGATGAAAAAAATTTTAAGACGAAAAAAAAAAAAGTCATCAAAAACGAATCAATTTCGAAATAGAATAAAACATGAATTACTTTAACCCCAATCCAATTTAGATAATACCTACACACACACAAAAAAAAAAAATAACGTCCTTTTAGTGTGGTCTAAATAACAGAAACCCAACGAAAATGAGTAAAAAATTTTCTATTGACATTTTTGAAAATGTTTCATCATCTTTGTTTGCTAAGGCCATAAAACATATTTTGGTCGAGCATTCTATCTTGATTTGTTTGAGATAAGATCTTTTAAATTTATTTTTGATCGGCAAGGACCTTCTAAAAAAGTAAGATCGAACAGAATCATACTCAATTTTGTTCGTGACTTTAAAATGAACAATTTTAAAACAAAAAAAACCAATTTTAAAAATTGGTTTAACCCCAATTTTCATGTAATGTAATATGTAAAAAGAAAAGTGGTGGCTCATTTGTTTCAATTCGTTTAAATTTGAAATGGGAGTGTGTTCAAAGTGTAGTCGTACGTAAAACGATCACTTTGAACGGGCCAAACAATTTTCACAGAGTGTGCTTTTGACAAATTGCTCTCCTCCGATCTCCTAACCTCGTCACGTGAGAGGAATAAGCCATCCTCACGCGAGCCCTTCAACTCGTCTAAAACTTGGCACACATTCTTATCAAAAGAGAGCAAAAGACCACAACACAAACGTGTCGTTGGCAGTTTTATGTACCTCTGTTGAAAAGAAGCTTTTCTTTGCCCTGTTCGATATCGTGAGTTGAGTGAAATTGTCCTAAGGTATAGACTTGTTTAGAATAAGACGCCAAACGATACCCAAGAGTGACGTGTTGCAGCTTAGCATTTTATTTATGAAAATTCCGCATGTGCATCGATGAACTAGTATGAGAAAAGGTAATTTGCCTTGTGGGATATGGCAGTTGAAAATGACTATATCGGTTATCTTGTTCCTAACGACTCAAAGTTGAAATTCCAAGTGCGTCTCACATAAGTGTAGCAGTCGGAAAAAATTTCCCCCACTCAAAACTCATTTGCATCTTTATGAACCACTCTCAAAAAAAAGTTTTAACTTAAGCTCTTTCACCCATCACTAAGATAAATATCTTCTTTCATTTCATTAATTAATGTTTCAAATCGTTTCTATTTTCAGAGTTAGTCCCCCTTTAAAATCAATGTTGAGAGCAAAAGAGTGACCATCGGATTTGAGTCACGTGATGTTCACATCTTCAATGAAATCATTTGTCATGTCACCGACAGTTGTTCATCTGTGAAAAATTCAATCAACGATTGAAAAGGTCCGTCATTTTGCAATGCTAACATTGGCAACACACAAAATCGATTTGCCATCAAATTGAGTGGACATTATTGAAAAGAATAAAAATGGCTGAATTCACACTTCCAACTGTGGACCAAAAACTATTCTTAGTCATCTCAGTTGCTTTAGCAACTGTTTCTTTCTTCATCAACGTCGTACAAGTAATTATATTCATGTACCACGACATGTTGCATAATGTGAAAAACATGCTCTTACTAAGCCAAGCTGTATCGGGTTTAGTGACCACCTTCACTATCGTTTATCCAATCAAACTGGTCACATCACACCCAATTGTTCCGTTCCGTCAAGACCACAACTTCTTCAACGATTTCGCCGTCTGTTACTTTGTCGCTTCGGGTTTCCTCTTGCTCAGCATTTTCTCCACAATCTCAACCTTCACTATGATCGTACTCGAGCAATATTTGTGGCTGGTGCTGCCAAGTTACGCAGCCAAATTCAACTCGGATTTCATGCTCGTCACGGCATGTATCACAGCTGCTTGGCTCGAGACCGTCCTCTTAGCTATGGCACCTTGGCTCGGTTGGAATGAATGGAATGACAATTATTGTCATTTACCCGAAGTGTGGCCAACTCCTTTCGTCGCTTTAGTTGCATTTCTTTTCTTTGTCCACCTGGGAGCTATTGCTGCAATGTTCATTAAGATTTGGTTAGTCGTCCGTCGTCGTTCTTACACCGTCAATCCAGATAGTGAAGAATTCCCCGTCACTTCCCGGTCTGAAGCTTCCGTGTCTTGTACGGCAGATGCCTCACCGTCCACCAGTACATACGACGTCAAATTGCGTCTGCTAGCGTTCATTGTACTCGCCGCTTGCCACGTGCCAGTCGTTTTGCATCTTATCTCGTATGCAAATTGTAAGACCAATTTGGATGGGTGTATCGTCGATGTTACTAAGAAAACAACCACTTTCATCTGGACGTCTTTGCTGCTCGTGCTCAATGCGGTCATCTCGCCACTCATTTACATATTCACTGACGAACATCTTACCAAGGCCACCATCTGGTTCCTAAAGCTGTGCTGTTGTCCCATGTGGTGTAAAACTCGCAATTCCGTCTCGCCCTTGCCCGGTTAATCATTAATGGCAACTAAATTGCGTTTACACACTTTGCGCATTCCCGGAAAGAAAATATGATTCTTCTATACTAAATGCAGATGCCAAAATTATTTCAACTCAGTCAAATCAGTAGATTTGGTTTACAACATTTTCCAATTTAAAAAATTCCATTTTTAAAGAACATTGTGATATTCTCTAGTCAAAACAATTTGCTCGGACATTGCAAACGACAGTTGTCCACAATTGCCACTTACAACTAAAAGGCCATATATCAATGTGACTGAAAAATAACCTTTTTCCAATTTCCTAACATCGTACACCTCTTTCTAGCAACAATAATTCTTGCCATTCGATACCTTTATTTCTTACTGCATGTTATTATCTGTTTTTTTAATACTCTTTTTTATACCAACAACATTTTGTGCCAAAAAAAAAATAATTTCTTGGTTTTGAAAACTGTTTTACGAGTAAAGTAGCTAAATAAATGTTAATAAGAATCAATTGATTCTTCCAAGTCAACATCAACTGTTATTTAAGCTAATAAAAATGTCAAATTGTTCTTACCTGTACACATTGTTGATATTCTTTAACAACTTGTATTTGTAATTGATTCATCAGAGTCTTGCAACTGACTTTCTCTTCCCCTAAGGAATACAACACCAATTATAATTAGCATGCTAATTACAAATCGACTATTTTTTTTTTTTTTTTTTTTTTGGAATAAACTTTCTTACCAATTAATTTGGCAATTTGCTCGCTATGTTCCTTTTGGAGCAGATTAATTTGAGTTTGAAAATTCTGCGTAATTTGATTGACTTCATTTTTATGGCTTTTATTCAGCTCTTCTCGCAATTGGCACAACTCGTTTAATTTCACATGTTCTGATTGAAGAGAAATCGTTTTCATCTCATTTTGCGCTATCAATTCAAAGTGTTGCTGCCTTTTGGCCACCTCATTCTGTAATTATATTCAATATTATTCACTAAAAGTCTCATTTTTTTTTTATTATTATAATCCCTTACATTGATTTCTCTGCAAACGATTTGGATTTCTCGAGGACTTAATTTCTCAACTATACGGTGCACCTCCTCAAGGCATCTTTTCTCATTTCTGTCAACATCTTCCAATAGCTCTTGTTCAGCCGCGTTCTTGGCACGAGTCAATTCTTCAATAAGACAACTTTTCTCCCATCCCTCAGGCAACTCATCCATTTTTCCCATCAATTTCAGCTGAAAAAAACATGTAAACATAGTGACAAAAAATACCATTAAATTAAAAGTCATGCACCCTTTAGTTCGTGTTAAAGTCTCGGTTCAAAGAATCACCAACTTTTTTTTTTTTTGTAGGAAAAATATTCTTTTATTTACAAAAGAGTTTTCATTCTATTGCCTCTTTAAACAACAACAAAAAAAAAAAAAAATCTGGGTCAAGCAAATATTTAAAATTTATTTAAAATTGTTCAGACTTTTTGGTGATTTCATTTTTTCTTAAAAAAAAAAAACGACCCAGATTTTTTTTTTTTTTTATATATATAAAGCAATAAAGAGAGCAAGCGTTTTAAAGAGTGCATCGATTTGTTTGACCCAGACTTTAACATGATTCAAACGAATACATTATTTATCAAAATGGTTTACAATTACTTGTATAAAAAATTATCAAATTAAAAAAATAACAATCACAACAATTTTGTATAAAAAAAAAAGAAATGTAATTAAAGCGTAGTAGAGAGCTACCAAAATAGGAACAAGTGCATTTCCATGCAAATTTAATTTTCAATTCACCTGTTGCGTGTTTTGATACTGCAATCCCGTCACCTGTGCAGCATGATTGGCGACAAGGCGTCCTTCACGTACAGCAAATTCTTGTTCCAGTTCTTTCCTCAACCGACCCAGAGCTATGGAATGTTGGGAATTCATCAGAGCACGCATTTCTTCAATTTTTTGTAAACTGTCTCGTTGAAGCTTCATCCGCAATCTTAAATTTTGATCGTCTTCTTTGGCCTGCAGGGACGAATGAAGGCAATAAAACTCAACCTTAAAAAAAAAAAAAGAAAGAAAATAAATTATAAAAGTGAAATTCAAATTGTAAAATAAATTGTGAACGCACTTCTTTCGCCTTTAAATCCGTTTGCCATTTCCTTAGAGCAAGTTCTTTTTTCTGCATCTCCATCTGCAGTTGTTGTTTCTCTCTGCGGATGACATCTTCACGGTCCCTCAGCTGATGTTCCAATTCCGCCAAATCATCTTCGAGCGATCGTCGTTGTCGTTTCAGTTCTTTCTCCATCTGATCTTTGTGCAGAAGCAATTCCTCCAAATGTCGTTTCTCAAATCGTAAACGTTCCAATTCAACTTTTTGATGAATAAGCTGCGATTCAACTTGTTCTTTTTCTTCCATCTTTTGTTTAAGCATTTCTTTATCCCTCCTGAGGGTCTCTTCAAATATATTTCTCTCATTCAAAACGTCAAACAGTCTCAATCGCTTTTCATTTTGCGACTCCATTTTTTCTAGGAGCGCTTTTTGTTGTCCATTCAGCACTGTCAACTGCTCAACAAATGATCCTTGACTATCGACATTTGACAGCTGACTCTGCAAATGTGTCAAAATCTCTTCTTCATTTCTCATCTGGCTCAACATTTCTTCGCGTTCTTCCAATAAATCTCTGTTGCTATCCATCAATATCTGCATTTTTTCATTCCAATCCAATCTTCCTTCCAATTGAGAAACGATATTTTCATATTTGGCCCTCTCTTCTTCTAAACATTTCTTTAAAACTCGATTTTCTTCTCCAAATTTCTCCTCCATTTCTCTCAACTCGCCCTGCAGATGGCCAATCTGTCTTTCCTCATCCCAATTATTTCCAACTCTCTCCATCGATTCATCATTTATCTTTTCTCTTTTTATTCTCTCCATCTCTACAATTGTATTTTCATGTTGGTGCCATGCAATTTGCAGCTGGTTCTGTAACGTATCAACCTCATTTTTCAATTGATTCTGCCGTAATTCATATGTCTCGCAACATTTCGTTAAATGGGCTATTTTATTATTGAGGGCGGATTTGATTTCTTCTTCTTCCAATAAACGAAACTTTAAAACGGTCAAGTTATTCTCAGTGGCAGTAATTTGTTCAACTAAAAAATTGACGCCTGAAAAATCGCTCCGTTCCAACTTTAAGGCACTCAAAATCTCGTCAGGAAAAACAAACTTTTCCTGACCAACTTTTAATAACTCATTTTTAATCTCCTGTTCTGATTTGAGCATTGACTGGTGTCGCGACTCCAATTCGCAAACTTTTAACTCTAAATCTAATTTCGTTTTCTTTAACTCATTCATCTGATTCATGTATTTTTCATTCAAAGCACTTTTCTCAGCTTGCACACTCTCCAACTTTAATTTGTAGGCAGAGGAGGTTTTTTCCAATTCCTCTTCTAACAATTCAACTCTCTTGTTGTCCACTTTACAAGTCGGATTCGATTGGTTTCCTCCCAGACACCTCAAAGACTTTAATTCCATTTCGATTTCTAATTTTTCCTTTACAATCTCTTCGTATTTTCCTCTCCACAATAACCCTTCTTCATTATTCCCATCCAACAAAGCTATTTTTAACCTTTCATTCTCATTTTTCAATTGTAAAATTTCAAACATCATTTGGTCTAAATTAACGGACGTGTCTCCCCCAATCACGCACTGACCTAACGCTTCTACGTCATGTGCAATTTGTTTATCGCACGAAATGTTTGATTGCGATGTGCTGTTTACTAGGGATTTTAGTTCTTCAATCTGTTTAACATGCGCTGACAGAGTTTGTTGCATAGACTCCATTTCCATGACTTTGTTACTCAATTCAACGTTTAGTTGCACTACAGTTGATTCGTGCTGTTGTTGAATTTGACTTTTCATTTCATTGATATGCAGTCCGTATTGTTCATCCAATTCAGTCCGTATAGCTGCTTTCACAACTTCCATTTGTTTGGTCAACGTTTCTTCATTCGTTTTTGCAGCTGCCAATTGAGATTTGCATAACCCTAAAGTTTTGTCTTTCTCGTTTAGTTTTTCATGGAAGAGTGTTTGCATTCGACTGAATTCTTCAAATCGGTGATTCAACTCATGGTTTAATTTCTCTTGTTCGGTGTTTATTTTTTTATTATTCTCCTTCTCTAAAGCCAATTCATTCCGGATGTTTGAACAAGCATTTCGCCAATCGTATACTTGTTGCGTTAATTCTTGTATCGTTTTATCTTTTCTTTTATTTTGTTCTTCTAATTCAAGCAGTTGACTTCTAGCTTCAAATAACTCATGAGCGGAATTATTTTTTCCTTTCTGATTCCGTAGAAGTTCAGTCGCCTATAAATACAACTTTATTTAATACACAGAACAAAGAAAAAATTAATTTATTAATTAACCTGATGAAGTTGCTGCTTTAACACATTAAATTCGGACTCTAGAGCTTCATCTCGACTATTTATTTCCAGCGCTAACTTGTCTCTGTGTTCAATAGTTCGTTTAAGACTGTTAGATAATTCACTTATTATCTCGCTTCGATGTTGCAAAGCATTTTGGAATTCTTGTAACTGAAATAGTAATAACAAATGTAATTATACAATTCTTCTCAATAATTATAAAACGTTACGAACTTTTTTATTGTATTCATCGACTTTTGATTTGATTTCAGATTCTTTGATCGTAATAAATCCGTCATCAGTTGGTATAAATGAATCCTTTAAATACAAAATAAATTAAAAAATTTGCAAAAACTTAGTTTTTAAAGCCAATTTACCGTCATTTCTATTTCAAAATGGGATCCGATATCCGATAAATTAAACTGGGTTAAGCTTAAAGAAGAAGGTTCACCATTTTCATCGAATGAAGGTATTTTTAAATGAATTCTGTCATCAACTTGAGTCCCGTTTGTCTATAAACAGAAAAAAAATTGCATATTAACAACTGTTTTTTAAAAAGCTTAAAGAATTAATTACCAAATCCTCTGATGAATTCTCTTTTATGGGTAAAACATTTTCATTTTCAGTCTGTTACACAAGAATAATATAATCAATAAATCATTTAACTTGTTTACGAATATATTTACACACCTTATCTACACTGATATCTGAATTCGCTAGGGCACTTGCTTCCAAAGCCAAAGTTTTAGTAGTATCATCATTACTGTCAGGCTTTTCATTTTCAAAATTTTTCCTCGGTTTCTTAATTTTCCGATCATTTCCAGATTGTTGAGCAGTTTTCTTCTTTCTGTACGAGTTTAACTAGAAAAAAAAAGAATAAACCTAATTAAACTTGAACTATAAGTTGTACAGTTAATAAAAACAGGAATTTATGTCAAACGGAAAGACGCGTCGTTAGCAACATCTGGTTCTTGGGGGTCCAGTTTGCTTTTTATTTTTAGTTCACGCATAAAAAAATCTTCACAAGATGAAGAAAAAAAAAAACCAGCACAACTTACTTCTATCCGCCTAACAAAAATTTCAGCTTGTATTTTCTTACAATACAAATTAATTTTAGTACAGTATTTAATAGAAATATTGTAAAAGTTTTTGAATAAACGGCAACGTGTCACATTATCTTTAATGTGCCATTGGCGTTTGTGTTTACTTGAATCAATTTTGTTTTACTTACTCTTTCCTTTCCTGCTTCGACCTTCCGTTGCCGCTCTTCGTCCATTTCAGCTGGCGGTCAAATTAAATACGGGGTATAAACCTGTAGTTATTATTTCTCTCTCATTTTGATAACACATCGTTTGCCTCTGTAGGTAAATGATGGGGAAGCGGAAAAGCTATTCTTTGTCGCCATCTAGCGGTGAATAAGAAAAGCTCATTTAATTACGAATATCACCAAACTTAAAGAAATAACAGCGGTCACTTAAAATAAAACAATAAAAATCAGAATTTATATAAAAAATTATTTTATTTTATTCAGTTTTGCTTCATAGTAAAGTCAAGTTTTCCATGTTAAAACAAAAATATGGGCCAACGAGAAGGAGAAGTGAATTAATTTCAATTTTTTACAATTTGTTAACTAATACAGTGTGTATTCACATTTACTGCCACAGTAAACTGGAAGAGAGAAAAGAATAAAATATTTGTATATTTATATTTTCATTCAAGAAATATGTTTCGTGACGGTACCTAAGGAGTGAAATGGCAGGCATTCCTGGATCCGACCCTTTCTTGAACCCTATTTTTTAATTAGAAACATTTATTATCTCTAATTTGAACTGATTATGAATTTTTTTACCCATGTAGAGTACAGCTGGAATGAATCCCCAATGAAACGTCGTCTTAACAACATTTAGCACAGTTTGAACGCGATATTTTGTGTCGGGGCTCATTTTAACCATTTTGGACACCGGTTCCTGATTCACTTCGAACCAAAAAATAAGCTGCAAGTACATATATTTAAATTAATCAGATCAAGTGATTAAAATTATTATTTCAAACCTACTCTTCGAAGATACTGATCCACGCGCTGCAGACGGAAGTCGAAATGGATAATGGAACGGAAATGTTGATACAAGTCGGCGTTGACGTCATACCAATTTATTAGCGCCAGTTTTGAAATTTGAGTGACGTATTTGATTTTTTGGTCCATTTGAAATTAAAATCTTAAAAAGTAAATAAAGCAGTTTAAAACCTACAGAAAATTATAAAAAAAACTGAAGTCATTGCAAAAAAAAAAAAAAAATAATTTTTTTGCGCATATTGAAAAAGGATGTAAACAACCTTGAAAAATATTAATTTTACACTCGGATTGATTCAACGACATTTTCACAACTACTACAACACCATAAACTACAAAAATGAAGCATATAACCACAATACTTGGAATTTTCATTTTCCAACTAATCAAGTGCACTCATCTTACAAGTTTGTTCGAAAACTGTATAAACAATATGACAACCGACACCATTGGACGATCACAATCAACTTTTAGTAACTTAACTGAAGAAAAGAAAAACGGCCACACTTGTTACCCATACAGTTCTCAAGTAATCACATGTTTGCAAACTTATAACATATCTTGGCACATCAGAGTAAAAAACTATAAACAAATCAACTCAACATCAAAAATCGTGGATATCATCAACGATCATTCTAATCAACATCTGGTCGTCTGTACACCTTCTCAAGATCTACAACGGCCATCCTTAAAAACTATGTCTTACTACATCCAATTGATCGGTTGGTTTACGTCTTGTACATTCATGTTATTCGCTTTCATCGTTTACTGGTTTCTTCCATGTGCAATGACAGATTTAAATCCCATTCGAAGTCACACGGCCAGTTTATTCTTGGCTTATCTTTTTCTTGGACTTAATCACGCCATTACCTACGTGGAAACTCCAAGTTTTTGTTATTTACTATCAATAGGCAAACAATTTACAATTATTTCGGCTCTTTGTTGGATGAATGTCACGTCCTTCGAACTCTGGTGGCGATTTCGGGCAAACCGGTTATTCCAATTAAAGGCGCCCACCTTATATTTTATGGGACTTTTTTTGCGCAATTTATACGGTTGGGGTATCGCTGCTATTACAATTATATTATCATTGTTTTTTGAAATTTATGACGTCGCTTATGTAGCGCCTAATTACGTCAAGATTTGTTGGTTATTTGGCAAAGTTGCGCAAGGAGTTTTTTATTATGCGCCAATAACTTTAAGTTTATTCGTCAACTTTATTTTGTTTATTTTGACTGTTGTTTCTTTGTGGAAGGTCAGACGATATGTTTCACTGGGAAGTTCGCAAAGTCAATTGTACGTATTACATGATTTTTTTTTTTTTTATAAGAAATTATTAATTAACTCGTTTTTGTTTTTTTAATTAGGCTTTTCTTGTCACTCAAATTGATGTTCGTATCGAGTTTACCTTGGATATTCGAATTGCTTGAATGGGCAATTTCTAATAAATCACAATTTTGGATTATGCCACACGTTATATTTTCTTACGAGGGTCTTTTTCTATTTTTCATTTACATTTTTAGAAAACCAGTTAAAGTAGAGATGAAAAAAATGATTATTGATTGCATGATAATTCACTGTTGTTTCTGTATTGCCAAAAGAGTAGCAACAACCCCATTTAAATTTGCAACAGCAGTGAAAAATCAGATTGCGTCAAATACAGAAACGACAGTTTAAATACTTTGTCCTTGATGTAATTATTTCATCATGAAAATAAACGATGCACGTTATGTTCTTAATTGAGGATATTTAATTTATCTTTTGTGTACAAATCATTAGGCTACCATGACCGTAACTGCAAAGATTGAAAAATTAGACGAAGTGTTTAAAAAGTGCCTAAAATGGAGACTGGACAAGAGTGAATTTATTATTTACCCTAACTCAACTTTATTCTCCATCTGCCATAAAATTACATACACCAAGAACAATTATGCAACAGATGCAAATTTCACTTATTCAAGTGTTTGTATTCCATCATCTCTCCTTGCTCCATCAACTATCAACTTGGACGTTTTGTTTGTGGTCAACTGGTCACTTTCAATTGCAGCCATTCTTATCATTATTGGATTCAGCTGCGCATGCCCGATTTCTGTATACAAATCAAAATCACTTTATTGTCATATATTTTCGTTAATTCCATGTTACATGTTTCTCATTGCTGCTCAATTTGGACTTGTATCTGCAAATTTGTTTGGCGTTGCCTTTTTAATTGCGCAAACTGCACTTTTCTTTTGGACTCTGTGTTGGTTAAATACATTTGGATTTTTATTAACCAGACAATTCTACCTCATGAAAAGCCAACTGGTTGTCTTTACTAACGACTCTACATGGAAAGAATTTTCAATTCAGTTTCTAATCATTTTTATTTTGACCATCTTATACATCATTGGTCTCGTATTACAAGATCCAAGTATCATCAAGTGTGAATCAGCAAAGACAAGAAATATAATAACTGAAAAAAACTATTTATTTTGGATGATATCAAGCATGTTATTGATTCATTCAAATATAATTTTTTTTCTTGTCATTATTTTCATTATTTGTAAACTTCAGAGACAGGTACAGTCAGTAAGTAGAAGACTTCAAAATGAGCAGTAAGCAAAATATTTTGAAGAATCAAATTCCAATATTAAATTTTTACACTTTTATTTTTTAGGTTTAAGTTGTACACTACAGTTATTATACTGATAGGTGTCACATGGGATGTTCAAGCGTATCCAATAGCAGTTATGAAGGATTTAAAGGAGAATACGTGGTTGTATTTACTCGCATCAATTCCAAATGCACTTCATGGAGTTTTACTTTTACTAGCATTTTTCTGTAAAAAATCTGTTAAAAAATGTGTTTGGGAAGCAATAAGTAGAAATAATTCTGAATAATAAAATTGGAAAAGGTTAGTTTCCCATTACGTCATAATTTATATTAATTAATAATTTCAGGATCAAAGTCAAATTTAATTCCTAGAAATTACATCAACACAATGACGCGTTTCCTTCTTGAACCTTGAAAGGAACTAGTGAACTTTACATTTATTTTCCTTAAACTTAATCTTGATAAGGCGTTTTATTATTAGAAAAAATATTAAAATTTAACGATGAGTAAACATTTCCCGTCAATTTTATACATGTAAGTTGCACCCATTTGGTGAACTAGAGTCATTGCATGACCAAGATGGCAAGCAGATCTTTTTATTCTCTACTCCTCATTTTAGTCCAACATAACTCATTTTGTATCACTGTACACAACACTACTGATGACGATTACTACGATTACTACGAAGATGATTATGACCCAGGAGAGTTAATAACCGACTGTAAAGATGGTGATGGCTACAAATCGCTTAATGAATGCATCAAAGAATGTGATCACATCATTAGAGGTGAATCTTCTACAAGTGGTGCCGTGAACAAATCTCAAGACGTGACAACATTTAAAGTCGTACAACTATCAAAAAATGATTATACTACACAACCAGATGGAACACTCACAACCAATTTGCCCGTGTCAACATTTTCACCAGGTTCTTACGTTGTTAATCAAATTACGAGAGAAGCTCATATTTGTTACCCATTGGATGAAACTTTTGTAAAATGTCCTGGCAAATGGCCTCATCACAAAGACGATTATCATTTATTGAACGACAAAAGAATTGTGATCAAGTCTCACAATACGACTCTTTCTGTAGGCAGTTACTTCATTTATAGAGGAAGCAAAATGGATGTTGTTTTGGTGTGCATTCCTGATGATGTGATGGATAGAGAAAATGAAAAGAGTAGTGCTGATGATTGGTTTTTAGTAGTTCATACAATATCAGCTATCAGTCTAATTGTCACTTTTGTTCTTGCACTTGTTTTTCCTCAGCTCAATGTTAAGAAAAATTACAATCTCTTATGTCATATGTTTATTATGTCAGTTGCATATTGGACTCTTGTCTCTGAGCATTTCATGCGTAAGGCGCATGTAGATCCTGCTTTTTGTTTGGCAAATGCACTCATTAAGCAATTTTCTTTTTTGGCCTCTTTCTTCTGGATTAATAGCCAGGCAATTGATTTGTATCTTCGCTTTACGAATTTAAGAGGGAATGCTAATATTCAGATGTCAACACGCCGGTTTCTTTATTATTCCGCGTATTCTTGGGGCTCGCCTTTTATCATTTGTTGTTTTACACTTATTTTGGAGAAAACACAGAAAACATCTTTACTTCCGGGATTTCAAAGATTTTGTTGGTTTAATCTCAAGCACAAGTTCAACGTTTTTCTTCATTTTTATGGACCAATGGCAATTCTTTTGGTCATTAATATCGTTTTGTTTATCTTGACCATTTCAAAGTTATGTCAGTTGGGAAGGAACGTCAAGATGGCTAATGCAAGAATACACAAACAGTTGTAAGTATTTAAAAGTCTCAATTTTAAGTCAAGTCGCAACATTATTCAGATTCATTCTTTTTTTTTTTAAAGATTACAACTGTATGGCAAATTGTTTATCATCATGGGTCTTTGCTGGACATTTGAAGTAATATCTTGGGCTGCAGGAGGTGAAGAAAAGCATTGGTATTTCACAGATTTCATCAACGGTCTTCAAGGATTTTTCATCTTCATCATTTACGTGTGTAAACCAATATACTGGAGAAATGCATTAAAAAAAAGATTCAATTCCACAAAATGGTGGCCGAGAGATAAAAACAGTAGCAACCAAGACAAGTCAACTGTATCTAAACCCCAAACAGAAATGTCAAGTACATTAACTTTACAAACGCAAACTAATTTGTAACATGAAAAAGTTTTAATCATGTTTGTAATTCAAAAATAAAAAATATAATTACTTTTTTGGATAAGTTATCTTACATTCTTTCATTGACTTCTACATAAACCTTTGCAGTCTCCGTTGTAGTTTTCCTAATATTCAAACAAGTCTTCACAAAGAAAACCATGTAAAAAAAACTATAAAACTCAGATCATTCTAACCCTAGTTGGAATCTGAACATTGTTGGAATCTGAGCATTCTAACCCTAATTGGAATCTGGTTAATTTTAAGTTTTCTATTTAACATATTTTACTTATTTCTTTATGTTAATTTGTTTCTTGCACTTCTTATTGGCTCTTTGCATCTTTTTCTTATCTTTTTCTTGCATTCTATTTCCTCCTATCTTTTGTCTATTTTCGCCCTCTAGTGCTAAGTTCGAATAGTTTTAATTGTTTCTTCTCTTGTAATAATACAAATCTCGTGTACCTCAAACAGAGGTTTCTTTGTTAACTAATGCAAGAATTAAAAGGCAGTCTGTGTCAAGCAATTGAACAAGACACAACTCTTTTTATTTCTCTCTTTTCCTCCCTTTTATTATTCTTCTTCTTGGGCCACTCGGACATTCTAAGCTGATAGTTCTTTACCCTCAAGACGACGTTGAAACTGACTACACTTCCACTACAGAACTTGGAACTGCTTCCGCATTAAGAGACGACTATACAGACTTCACCCAGATAATCAATACTGAACTTGACAAATTGCTTTCTTCTAGAATGGGTGTTAAAGCATCCTTCTTTTCGTTCATCAGCAAAACCAATTGATGACACCGATCCACAATTGGCACTAGTTGAAGATGATGGTGAACACGGGATTTTCGTTTTTTTTCGTATTTTTTGTTCATCAGAATGCATTGATGGCACTGATCCACAATTGGCTGCTGTTGAAGATGAAGGTGAACACGTCAGTATGGCCGGCTGTGTGAACCTAGCCTAATAACTTCTTTATAAGTGCAAGGTGTTGTGTTTGCTCCGTTTCTTTTGTCGGGATGAAAAATCCATTTTTGGCACCGAGCCACAATTGGCTGCAGTTGACGATGAAAGTGTAGCACTATCGGGTGGTGATGTATACGGGTGTTTCAGTTTTCTCTTTCGTTTTCCTTTCGTTCTTGACTTTCATCATCACCATTACCACCAGTGTCAGCACTTTCATACGTTACTACATCTAGCCTAATAACTTCTTTATAAGTGCAAGATGTTGTTTACTTCGTGAAGAAGGCGCCATCTTCCCAATCTGAATGGTGAAATATATATATATCAACTAGGAGAGTACAAACTCATGCCTGACAATTCTGCATTCGTTTGTGTACCTCTGAATTTACTTGATATATATTACCATTTTTAACAGGAATTTCTCAATTGAACCAAATGGAGGTTGGATACTTTTGAATTTGACATTTGTAAAAATGTCAAATTCAAAAGTATCCAACCTCCATTTCTTAAACTTGGTTTAGTTGGGTAAATTTCTTATGTTTCACTTTAACGGAATAATCTCGCAGTTTAAATGATAATTGTCTGTATCGATTCTGAACGAAATGTGTTGTCAATTTCTATTCTGCATTCGTTTGTGTACCTCTGAATTTACTTGATATATATTACCATTTTTAACAGGAATCTCTCAATTGAACCAAATGGAGGTTGGATACTTTTGAATTTGACATTTTACAAATGTCAAATTCAAAAGTATCCAACCTCCATTTCTTAAACTCTTCTGTGTCTTAAACTCTTCTCTGCCGACTTGTAAGGCTAGGTTCACACAGCCGGCCACACTGACGGCAGTGTGAACCTAGCCTAATAACTTCTTTATAAGTGCAAGTGTAGCACAATCGGATGATGATGTAGACGGGGGTTTCAGTTTTCTCTTTCGTTTTTCCTTTGGTTCTTCGTCACCATCACCACTACTGAACTTGGGACTTACTACACTAACTGACTTTTGTGTGATGTTGTTTACTTCGTGAAGAAGGCGCCTTCTTCCCAATCTGAATGTGTTTTTTTCGCTTCACCTCTAAAATAACCCGTGGTGGATTTTTAGTGTTTTTTTTTTTTTCGTTTATAATTTTATCAAAGTTGATCCGTAATTTAACAGGAGGTTTTAAGATGATTTACTCCAGGTGCACTCAAAATCTGAAATTACTGCTCGGTGGCCACCTTCGACTGAAATTAATAGAAACTTGGTTTAGTTGGGTAAATTTCTTATGTTTCACTTTAACACTTACAAACCAGCAGTTTAGACTATCTGAACATACGGTAAATAAAAATCATTAATCTTATTAAAAATAATAAAAAATTTAACGGAATAATCTCGCAGTTTAAACAAGCTAAAAATTTTTTAATTTTTTGTACTCGCAGTTTTTAACTGCGAGTACAAAAAATTAAAAAATTTTTAGCTTGTTGTTTTTCTTTTTACATTTTCTTCTGAAAATTTCATAATAATCATTAATTTCTTTTTCTTCATTTCGGTTGTAATAGGGAGTTTGCGCAACTTGACTTATACTTATACCTATACTTAAGCTTATGACGATTTACGGGATGCGCAGAAAACTAATCTTCGGTCTAACTCTAGTTCTGCGCATCCCGTAAATTGCCATAAGCTTAAGTATAAATATAAGTGTAGGTACAAGTCAAGTTGCGCAAACGCCCTACTAAACTAAAACGTTATATTGTTAACTATAACTAATAATGGTTACACCTTTCCTACACGTTTTTTTAGAGTGTAATAACTTAATGGTATGACGCAATTGCCACTCACACAATAGTTTTGTTGTGTAACTGCTAGTTCCGTCATGCTACTAATTAAGTATGAGCATAAGTAAGAACCAGTTTTTTGACGCTGGAACTCATTGGTGTGAGCAGTGTAATGACACTTTTCCATATCTTCATGAATATTACGTCATTTACAAGACCACAAACACCTTCAAGTATTTATTAAAACAACAAAGATTAACTTGGCTTCAATTAATATTGGATTTATATTACTTATTAAATAGCACATTGACCCTAACTATCGCCCATGGCATCCCGAAGTTCCAGCCAACTGTGTGTATCCCACAGCAATTCAAGGTTTTATTTTTACTTCAGTTTTGAATTTATTATTGATAATATTTCTTGTTTTAGGAGTTCAATTTATGATGCCCGTTTCAGGTTTTTATTGCTCCTTATGTGATAAATTTACTGGCGATGCAAACTCTTCAGAACTGCACTTAAAGAATAAGACTCACAATTTTAAATATAGGGTATTTTAATTCTTAAGATATTTTTTTTTTTTTTTTTTCACACAATAGTTTTTTTTTAGCAATATGTTTTGGACACTACATCATTAGAGCAACGTTCGATTCAAAATAGATTCGTCAAAATAGCACAAAAGCCGGATGATGCAACTTTAAAAGAAGGAAGGAAAAAATTAAATTTGATTGATGTTGCAACGTAAAGAAGATATCTACTCCAAAACTTTAAAACAGCAGAGAGGCAAGACCGTCGGCACAATAACCTCTTACACAAAAGTTTCGAGGAGGCATTCAAAGGACTCCGTGAAGAAGCTGAACAAATATAGTCAAATCCACAAAAGAGAAGTTTTGGATGAAAAGAGAAAAGTTACGGAGAAGAGAAATAAAAGTACCTGAGAAAACTAAAAAGCATATTTGTAGAGAAGAAAAAGTTGCTACTCTGACAACTAAATTGCCAGTTACATCTGCTTTTACGCCTGTAATCCAACCACAGAAAACTGAATATAATAAGGCAAAGACAGCTGGAGTCAGCAGTTGAAAAGGCAAAAAGAATAGCTGCCCAGCTGAGATACAGGCCGATAACTTTGATTGAAAATGCAGTTATTAAATCTGAAAATTTGCAGTAAGCGCAAATGGCAGAAGAAAGAATATTTTGCATCCCAACTACTTCAACAAATGATTTTAAAAATCAAAATGTCCAAAATCAACAGTCTGAACTGGGTGATGACGAGCCGCCACCACCCGGAACAACGGATATTATTCTACCGGCAGCTTAGGCAATGCAGCGACGAACCCGTTTACTGTATAATTCACGTTTGAGATATGGTGCGAATACGTTTTTGTTAATTCATGGTTTTCTATTTTAATAAACTAAAGTAGTTTATAAATTTTTATTGCATTTTATTGCAATCTGATAGATTTAATAACGTCACTACTAAAATATTTTGCACTCAAATTTAAAGTTTCAAGTATAAAAATAAAAAGAAATATAATGCTAAATTCAGTCTGCTCTAATAAGAGCTGTGGCACTTAAAGCGCCCTAAAAATTCCAATAGAGGGTGCCACAGTGCAACAGAAGAAAAACATGTTGAAGATGTGTAGCAAACATTTACTCTCATTTTTATTAATTAGCACGCCAAGCTGTACCGTGACACTTGACGCTTCTCGTATATTTTGTTACCCCAGCACGAAAAACGAGTGGAAATGTTTCTTGCCATCAACATCAACCCAAGTAAATACAACTTGCACCAACTCTATAATTAATACGAGTGACTTGTTTATATACAATGATACTGCTCTGGTTTTTTTTGTTCAACAAAACTTTTTCTTTGGAAAATTACACAGATTTTACTATATACAACCAAATGGAACACTCGCAACCAATTTGCCCGTGTCAACATTCCCAGCAGGTTCTTACGTTGTTAATCTTTGAATGAACCTTTTGTAAAATGTCCTGTCAAATGGCCTCATCACAAAGACGATTATCACTTATTGAACGACAAAAGAGTTGTAATCAAGTCTTGCAACAAGACTCTTTCTGTTGGCAGTTACTTATTTATAGAGGAAGCACAATGGATGTTGTTATGGTGAGCATTCCTGTGGATGTGATGGATAGAGAAAATGAAAAGAGTAGTGCTGATGATTGGTTTTTAGTAGTTCATACAATATTAGCTATCAGTGTATTGTTCTTGCACTTGTTTTTTCTCAGGCCTAGTGGCCGAGAGAGAAAAATAGTAGCAACCCAGACAAGTCAATTGTATCTAAACCCCAAACAGAAATGTCAAGTACTTGTACATTAACTTTACAAACGCAAACTAATTTGTAACATAAAAGTTTTAATCATGTTTGCAATTCAAAAATAAAAAATGTTAATACTTTTTTATATCATACTTTTAATTGAATAATCTGCAAGAGTTTTCCAAATTCTAAGCTAATTTAGAATAACGTTTTTCATGTACTAGTTATTCTTCTAATAATAATACATTTAGTAAAAAACAGCTTGATCTTCAAATGTAAAGTATTGGTTCCGTAAACAAGATACAAGAAAAATCCTTCCATTACAAGAAGAAAATTACAAACTACAGATAACAATTCACAAATTGGAATCCTCTGCAATAAGACGATTACGTATACACCACAAAAAAATCCAAACAAACGTCGATATAATGCTATTCTATAATATAAAAAAAATTGGTAAAATTATTCAAAAAATGTTAAAACCACATATCTTACACTCGTCCATTGATTTCTACATAAACTTTTGCAGTCTCCGTTGTAGTTTTCCTAATATTCAAACAAGTCTTGACAAAGAAAACCACATTTATACAAAACGTGATAGTCAACCACGTATATAGATACATAGAAGGCCACGTAAAACTATAAAACTCAGGATGGACGTCCAAAGAATGAATTTGCCCACTAGATTTTAAACTAATTTCCAAAATAAGTAACAACAAAGGCAAACCTAATGCATATAAACATCTGTACTCAAAAACTCTTTTACACCTCATATTTGCAACAACCAACTGTTTATTCAGATTAAACTTCTCCCAAACTTCGTACGAAATGACAGTCGACCAGGCGTTGGCTGACAGGAGACATAACATCAACCAGCAACACAAATAGGAATGCGCTGAAGTTGCGGATGAAATTAATTGTGACGTATATTTTTGAGCGTATATTAAAAGATGACAACCCATATGGCATATTAAAGACTTGGAATCAAAACGTCTAAAAGGGCAAATTACGTATGAAATAAAAGAAAGTGAAAGGCAGGTACTTGAAAATGCGCAACACACAAAATAAATTATGTCAATGTCAAAAAAAGGTTTTTCAAGTAAATTCAGAGGTACACAAACGAATGCAGAATTGTCAGGCATGAGTTTGTACTCTCCTAGTTGATATATATTACCATTTTGTTGGCTGAATAAAATCTTGTTTTGTAAAATGTCAAATTCAAAATTATCCAACCTCCATTTGGTGCAATTGAGAAATTCCTGTTTGTACGGATGGCAGATCGTAACATTACTACCATCAAATTTCACATCACTAACATTGAAGTGATAATTAGAGTAATTTGTAACGAGCAAACCATTTTGTGTGAAATATTCATCTCCATTCAATTTGATGAGTTGACAAACGTTGAAATTCTTCTCCAAAGACGCCATGTTGAATAACTCAAAGCCTTGCGTGGTTAAACACATAAAAAGAGCAAAAAAGTTGCTAACAAATCTTTTCATATCAGTTAATTCCGATATTAAAAATTTTGCACAGTGTTTTTGCGTGTTGTTAAACGTGGCTGGATCTTTGAAGGAAATTTCTCTTTTTTTCCATTAAGTGATAAAACTTACGACATCCAACTGAGACAACAAGGAAAAACCTAAAGCCGGATATTTCTACTATGAATAAGCTAAAAAATGAGTGTTACAACATCACAAAACAGGGTAATTATATTTTCCTCAAACAACTTTAAAATAATTTTTTTATTTACACAATTTTAATTTATCTGACAGTTTTTTCCAAACTCTACTATGACAATAATAAACAAGAAATAAATAAAGTCCTTGCAAATATTGAAGCATGTAAGGAATATACCAAGGAAATCCAAGGTTATAAAATTGCATTGCAGGAAAAGCAAACAACCAACAGATGCCAGACAAGATCATTAATTTTAAATAAAATTTCCAACTTTGAGAAAGAAAAAAAATTATTATCATCTAAAATGTATAATAATCATTAAAATACTTGCATTTTATGATGAGTTGTATTTTTCAATAATTCAGTATCTCTTTGAATATGATACACATTGGCAGCAATCAATACAAACAAAAGTAAACTCACTCCTTGAAAAACTTCTATCGGAATATATTGAAATAAAGTTTGTGTTGAATTATGATTCATAGGTGCTGCACAAGTGGCGACTGGTACCCCATCACTTACATATCTCAAAAAGTAATTAACTACTAATACAACAGCGGGAACTCCCCATGCAAATAAACTCTGTACAGCAAATTTCCTCGCACTTGCATTTGGATTCCAATGCAACAATCTTTTTTCATGTAAATGACGCCACATATCAAAAGTAATGACCATCATCCAAGTAAAAGTTGCTCTAAAAAAATATTTTTCAGCGTAAATGGTCACGTAACACCATAATGTTTCTATTCTTCGAGTAAAAAATATGTTAATCATCATAATGTTCCATAAAACATGACTCATCATATGAAAAATCAATGGTCTTCGATCGTAAGTACTTAATGGTACAGTCATTTCTAATACAATGGCTAAACAGAGTGAGATTGTTGATACGTAACACCCGATTCCTAGTATCAAGTCGTAGTAGTAAAATTGCGGTTGTAAACAATTGGGTACACAAGTCAAAGCAAAATTTTGTTCGAAATTAATGTAATATTCCCCCATAGGATTTGTCTTGTATTCATCTTTCCAAGGACATTCAGCAGGCGCATTTATGTATTTGGGTTTATAAATCAGATTCCAGTTGTTATCAATGGTAAATTCATTTTCTTCTAACCTCCACTTTAAGCAATTTTTGAAGTTTGTAGATACAGTAAAACACACTAATGACTTGTTTGACGAGTTTTTTGGGTCGCAAGTCATCTCTAAAGTTTCATTAAACTGAAATAGTTGTTTTAAATTTAAGGACTGTTCTTGACAAATGTTTGTCACATTGTTGTCTTGTAGAGAAAATATTGTTATGGAACAATTATTATTGCTATAAGCTACAATATTGTCAATTTGACTTACGTAAAAAATAAGTAGAAACAGCATCTTTCTTTTAAAGGTGTAAGCGTGTGATGGAAATTGTAATATTTCAAAGTAATAAGTGGCCATAAAATGTTGATGCCCAGGATGTTACGTAGGATAATTACTTCTTCAACACTTGAATGAACATTTAAAGATAAAGATAAAGATAAAGATTCAGAAATTCCCTCTGAGTCTTGAACCTGGGACCCTTCTCTCCATCCGCCATCGTGGATCTTTTATTATCTATATTACTTATTAATTAGTCTGAGATCATAGCCTTGAGCTATGGTACCTATATAGAAGGAAATTAGCATAAATGCCCTTATATAACTCCTTTGAATTCTCGAATTTTAAATAAAGATGTTAGAAAAAGATAAAAATTTAAACTTACGAGTTATTCAAGATACCCTATACAGTAGTTACATTAAAAGTGACCAGTGGTCATTTTTAATGATTTTTACCGATTTTACAGGTTTTACATAAAAATTTATAATAGAAATTAAAAAAAAAATTTGTCTAGTGACCACTCGTCATTTTGATGTTTTGGATATCCTAAGGACATTTTAAGGATGTACTTTGGTCATCCAAAATTAAGTCGCAAAAACTACACAATGGGCTTATTTAGGATCATCCTATAAAAGTCCTATTTTCATCCAGAAAAGAGGAAAAATTTAAGAAATTGGATGACCTAAATACATCCCAAAACAATCCCATTTACCTCCTAATTATGCCTGACTGAAGGACGAAAATAGGATCTTTTTAAATTTTGTAGAAGTCTCTGGGATGTCCTGTGGATGTTCCAAATTCATCCAAAATTGCAAGGATGAATTATCTTATCATAAAATGTTGATGCCCACTTAGCAGGATGTTACGTAGGATGATTACTTCTTCAACACTTGAATGAACATTCGTTATGTATGATTCACTTCAAGGTTAACAACCTTCTTACAGTGCAAATATTTTTAAGATTATTTATTATTACATCTGTAATTACAGCTGTAAAATCCGCAACAAAAAATTAAAAGCAAAAAAAATCCCTGCAAAGGTGTCAAAATATCCGAAATAAACCAATAAACAGGAGGACCGATAGTGTAAGGAATAGTCATCCACTGCACACATCTTATAACCCAAGTTGTACCAGTCATCACAACTAATTTGATATTAACTGATAACCTAATTAAAAAAAATAAAAATCAATAAAAACAAACCTTTTACAAACAAAATATATTCTTTTTACACTTGTTTGGATGCATCCACATTGCAACAACTCACGTCCTTGCCGATTCTTCTCAAATTAACAATGGTCAAAACCGCCAAAACAAAATTAGCCAACAAAGGCAATGCGGAGGAAATGTCAGAAAAAATTAACATTCTATCATTTGGTGACATAAAGCGAATATGACATCTGCTATCACGAATCGGAGAATCGGGATTATGGCACAAAAGCACAATAAATACAATCGCTGCAGGTACACCCCAAGAATACAACGCTTGAAATAAAAAAGACTTGTAAGAAAACTTTGTTTGTCCAACACTGCCAGTTCTAAATGTTCTCCACATTTGAAAAAATGCTACATTCAGCCAACAAAATGCCGATCGAGACATAATAAGAGCCAAGTAAATAATAATATTGCACAACACTCCCCTTGGCATGGAAACTAACATATAAATTTCAGAAGCGATGAAGAAAACGAGCAAAGTGCACATGTGGCATATAATAGGACATCTTGCTGCAATATTCTTTTTTTGTGATTTCCATGATAAAAAGAATATTGTGTAGAGTAGTGAAATGATGGAAATAAATCCTGCAACAACGTAAATAATGTCAATATAATATCCTGCTTGAGGTCGTAAAGTTTTTGGTATGCAAACTCGGACAAAAGGTGTCACTTTGGAGAATTCATACTGTCCTTTGAGAAATGTGTGATTGTGCGTTTTGGATACGAGATCAGAATTTTTAAAATATACTTCGTCCACGTGCAATGTCCATTTGTAGCAGTTTTCAAAAGTGGAGCATTCTGCAGGCATTTTTTTCCATATGAGTTAATGTGTGAAACGCTTCATTGCGTCTATTAGGACATCTGTTTCATTCATTGGAAAAGGAAGTTTTGTCAGATTTGTGTTATTTGTTGAATCAAGGGCAAATGAGAGGAAAATAAATTAATCATTATTTGTTTTTCTATTTTTTTTTTAAGTGCGCAGTTTGAAATTAAAAATTGTAATAACAAAATTATAATTTATTACAACTGACCAAATGAGAAAATCAGACGTAGTACACTTCATTTCCTGTAAAATTGTCTCTGATTATTCCTTTCCGACATCTAGCCGTGTTATCCTTTTGATTCCACAACCAAACACTCCGGCCCTGAGTGGAACAAAATAAATATGATGTTTGCTAACTTCAAACTTGGCATTCTATTAAAAAATGTATGTGACAAATAAATTTTCAAAAAGTAAATAATAAAGTATTACGAAAACCCAATGGAAGTTTAGAACGGATATGAAAATGTAAACAAGAAAAATAGCAAAATTCCTAGAATATCGAACTTGGAAATCCAATGACGTCTAGTTGACACGGAAATACCTTGCTTAAAAAAGTTCCTGTTTTTCTCGAAATGTATTTCCGCATTAGTAACATCTTAGTGCCTTTTATTTTGACAACATTTTTTTCTACATCTACTTCAATTAAAAAGCAATCAACAATTCTACTGGATAAAATAAAAAAGGAATTTACATTTAATCGACTTTTCGTCTGCACTCGCCACTATCTTGATCACGAACGTAACCATCGGGACAAACTGAGGGATTCACCACCGATTTACCGTCTGGTTCGCATTTCCCAATCACCTCGACACACAAACACAACACAGAAAGAAGAATAAATAACAAAATGACGAGACTCGTTCTCCGATCCATCATTTCTCTACAAAAATAATAAATTTTTCCAAAAAACGAAAAAAAAATTGAAGGAATAAAAAAAAAAATCTTTCTTACCCGCTTTCAACTAAAACCGATACAACCGTAATCAAGCTTTAAAAATAGTTGAAAACACGGAAAATGATTATTGACAGGTATATGTTATTGAAATAATGACAACCAATGACGTAAACCAGAGGAAAATTTACTAAATTATTAATAAAACAAAATATGTATAGTTGATAACAAAACGTTTCTTAATAAAAAGAAAAATTATGATATAATTCTTCTGCATCTCTCAACTACAACATGATAAAGAAATCCTTTGGGACAAGTTGGTTCATTTATGTCCATCCCTTTACCATAAGGATCCTGTATTTTGAAGTACAGCTGTTAAATTAAACTTTTTTGTTTTGACTCGGAATAATTATGATCGCAGACTTAGGTTAAGTAGTTATAAGGAGCAACTACAAAAATCTTTTAGTCTCTTACGTATTGAGAATAACGCGAAGACGTCTGAGCCCATGTATCACAATAAATTGCTCCTATCTTATGAAACAACCGGAAATTCAACTTCTCCCAATTCCTTGATGCACATTCATATCATACAAAACATTCTTTATTTGAAAGATGGTGATAATTACTTTACCATTCATAGAATGATGTAGACAGACAAAGAAAAACAAATTTGTTTGTGAAGTCCAGCTGCCTCACTTTTTCATCGAATATTATCTTCAGTTAATGAACATTCGAATTAAAAATGTTAAAAGTCATGTAAGATAACCTTCAAAGACTTTTAACAACACATGTTTTTTAATTTAATAGTATCATTAAGACTTTTGTTCTTGGTTTTTGTTTAATTTAAATTTAGAATAGTATGCTTCAAAGCTTTGATACCAATCTCTAAATCAATCAGATAAAACACAAGACTTTTCTACTTAAATGGATGCATCGTTATACGAGACTTCAGAATCCAAGATGGTTGCACCAGTATTATTACTCGCAACTATTGCCTTAATTTTAAGTCTAATTATTCTTAATGTTTACAACCAAACTGCCAAAAATCTTCCACCAGGGCCGAAGGGTTTACCTATAATAGGTTACCTGCCGTACATAGGGAAAAATCCTCATTTAACGTTTATGGAACTGAGAAAAAAATATGGCGATATATTCACGTATGTGAACAGCGTATCAAACTTTTTAAATCCAATTGCTTATTAATGCTTTACAGAATCCCTGTCGCAGGAACAAAAGTAATTGTTTTAGCATCGTACAATCTGATACAAAAAGCTTTTGTAGGGCAAGCTGACATCTTTGCTGGAAGGCCACACTATTTAGCCAAATTGCCAACAGGTATAAATGCATTTATACTGTATTGATATTGACTTTGATGTATTACACAGGGTTTAGCACAATGAACTTTGGACCAGCTTGGACAGAATTGAGGAGGTTCACTGTATCGTCATTGAAAGATTTAGGTGTAGGAAAATCCTCAATGGAAGTTAAAATTCAAGTATTTATGTTAACAGGATTGTTTACATTTTTTAAAATAATTTGTTTTAGGATGAAATTCAAAATTATCTTATTAAAAGTGTCGAACAAAATATCGGAAATCCCATACAATTTGATGCAATGGTTAAAAAAAGTGTGACAAATGTGATTTGCATTGTTATTTTCGGCTACCGCTTCGATTACGAAAATAAAGTGTTGAAAGATCTTGAAATTTTGGAAGAACTTAGTAAACGGATGATGTTCGATAATCCTGGTCTTCATTTACCCGACTTTGTAAACAGTATTTTCGGTTTTGTAAGTCCTGCGTAAGTAGCATTAATCTCTATTGAATTGTAAATAGAGTTCTGATTGAAGAAACCTTTTTTTTCTATAATATAATATACTTAGAGTGCCAATGAATAAACTAGGTAAACATATAAAGAAGGCAGTCGAAGAGCACAAATCTGATAAAATGAAAGCTACTCGAGATAGTTTCATTGATAAGTGGTTGAGTGAAATGGAACGCCTCAGAGGGAAAACAACAAGTATTAACGGTATGAAAATTCATTACAATTTATAGTGGCGTTTGATTGAAGGAAATTCCTCTTGAATTTCAGAGAAGAACTTGCTCAAAACATTGTTGGATTTATTTATTGCTGGAAGTGATACTTCAGCAGTTACTTTAGTATGGACATTTTTGTATTTAATCAAACACCCTGAAATTCAGACTAAAGTTCAAGAAGAAATTGATACTATTATCGGAAGAGATCGAGTACCTTCCGTTACAGATTTAAAATCTATGCCATATACTGAAGCTACTTTAATGGAGATTACAAGAGTTGTCACAATTGCACCTATAGGCTTACCTCATTGGTTAGTATTCTTTATGAAGCCAAAATAAACCAACTACAAATACTGATAATATTTTTAGTACAACCAAAGACACGAGTTTAAATGGTTATTTTATTCCAAAATCAACAACCGTTGTATCTTGTCTCTGGTGTGTGCATTATAATGAAGAGGTGTTTCCCGAACCTGAGCGTTTTAAACCCGAACGTTTTTTGGATGAAAATTATCAAAACCAAAGAAAGGAACAGGTTATTCCTTTTTCATTAGGTAAATATCTTAAAACAATTATTTATACCTAGCCGTAAATGTTACTAATTTCTTTAACAGGTAAGCGCAAATGCATAGCCGAACAGTTTGGAAAATTAGAAATCTTTTTATTCGTTACATCATTACTCCAACGTTTTACTTTTAAAGCAGTTGAAGGTACCAGCATTAATCTAGAATGCAAATACGGTGCTCTATTGGAACCAAACCATCAAAAAATAGTTGCAGTTAATCGCGAATAACTTATCATGTAAGTTTCAACTAGCAATAACCACACCTCAGTTAACTTTCACAGTTGCCTCTGCGCAAAGTACAATATTATAGTTCCTGAGAGTAAAACGCTGTATTAATTTTCAGTAAGAGAATAAAAACACTTGTGTACTGCAACCAAACAATTGGGCCCTGAGTGGCGGCTCGACTCAAACATGTAATGCCCATAAAATGAATAAATATATTTTAAGACAAACTGACGGAATTAGGATTAATCCCTTCTGAAAAGAGGGGAACCCTTCAATGCCTGGAATGATGTGGAGCTTTGGGGGAGGATGAGCGGGAAAGGGTTAGAATGAAAAAGGAGCGTTCCTTTAGCTTGATAAGTTTGATTATAATTTTAAAACCAAAACCACTGTCTGAATTATTTTACAATCGCACACTTAAACCACCGTGTTTGCGGACATTACAAACACAAAATCGCCGAGAATATTACCAACATGATGTTTGCTAATTTCATTCTATTAAAGAATGT